>PVKU01016619.1:0-13927 GCA_004027475.1 Anoura caudifer | reverse complement strand
CAATTTCTGAACTGAAGAACACAGTGGAAGGAATGAAAAGCAGAATTGATGAAGCAGAAGTTTGGATCAGCGAGTTGGAAGACCAAGTAGAAAAAAACACCCAGAAAGAGCAAGAAAAGGAAAAGAGGCTCAGAAAGAATGAAGAGGGATTAAGAGAAATGCAGGACAATATGAAATGTAATAATATCTGTATAATAGGAATTCCAGAAGGAGAAGAAGAAGAGCAAGGGATAGAAAACCTATTTGAAAAAGTCATGATGGAAAACTTCCCTAATTTGATGAGCGAAAAAGTCACACAAACCCAGGAAACACAGAGAGACCCAATCAAGAGGAACCCACAGAGGCCCACTTCAAGATACATCATAATTAAAATGGCAAAATTCCAAGACAAAGAGAGAATCTTAAAGTCGGCAAGGGAGAAAAGGGAAGTAACATACAAGGGAGCCCCAATAAGTCTAGCAGCTGACTTCTCAATGGAAACGCTCCAAGCCAGAAGAGAATGGCAAGAAATATTCCAAGTAATGAGAACCAAAGGCCTGCAACCAAGACCACTTTACCCAGAAAGGCTTTCAATCAAGATAGAAGGCCAAATAAGGAGCTTCCCAGACAAAAGAAGTCTCAAAGAATACACCTCTACTAAACCAGTTCCGCAAGAGATTCTGAAGGGACTGTTTTAAGGAAATGAAGGAAAAGGGAGAGAGAGAGAGGAACACAGGTATGAAAATGGAAATGAATCAGTGCCTATCAATAATAACCTTAAATGTAAATGAATTAAATGCTCCAATCAAAAGGCATAGGATAGCTGAATGTGTAAGAAAGCATGACCCACACATATGCTGCCTACAAGAGACCCACCTCAGGACAAAAGACCTACACAGACTCAAAGTGAAGGGCTGGAAACAAATTTTCCAAGGAAATGGATGGGGGAAAAAAAGCTGGGGTAGTAATACTCATACCAGTCAAAATAGAGTTCAACAGAAGGGCCATACAGAGAGACCCAGAAGGTCACTTCATAATACTCAAGGGAAGAATCCAGCAAGAAGACATAAACATTGCAAATATATACGCACCCAACATAGGAGCACCTAAATACATCAAGAAAATCTTAGAGGACTTCAAGAAAGATATTGACAGCAACACAATTACAGTAGGGGATTTTAACACCCCATTGTCAAAAATGGACAGATCTTCCAAACAAAATATCAAGAAAGATATTGTGGCATTGAACAACATTCTGGATGAAATGGACTTAACTGATATATGTATATAGAGCCCTTCATCCCAAAGAAACTAAATACACATTCTTTTCTAATGCACATGGAACATTTTCAAAGATAGACCACATGATAGGACACAAAACTAGCCTCAACAAATTCAAGAAAACTGAAATCATACCAAGCATTTTCTCTGACCACAAGGGACTGAAACTACAATCCAACCCCAAGGGGAAAAACCCAAAGTTCTCAAAATCATGGAGATTGAATAGCATGTTATGAAACAATGAATGGGTCAAGAATGAAATTAGGGAAGAAATCAAAAAGTTTCTGGAAACAAATGAAAATGAACTCACAATGACCAAAACTTATGGGACACAGCGAAGGCAGTCCTCAGAGGGAAGTTCATAGCGATACAGGCCTACCTAAAAGAGATAGAAACGTTTCAAACAAACAACTTAACCCTACACCTACAAGAACTTGAGGAACAACAACAAAGATAGCCCAGAGCAAGTAGAAGGAAGGAAATAAGCAAGATCAGAGAAGAATTAAATGACATAGAAACTAAAAGCACAATTCTAAGGATCAATGAATCCAGGAGCTGGTTCTTTGAAAAGATAAACAAAATCGACAAGCCTTTAAGCAGGCTCATCAAGGAAAAAAGAGAGAGGACCCAAATAAACACAATCAGAAATGAAAGAGGAGAGATTGCAACTGAAACCACAGAAATACAAAGGATTGTAAGAAATTACTATGAAGAACTCTATGCCAAGACATTTGAAAACCCAGGTGAAATGGACAAGTGTCTAGAAAAATATAATCTCCCAAAACTCAGTGAAGAAGAAGCAGAAAGCCTGGATAGACCAATAACAGCAGATGAAATAGAAGCAGTAATCAAATAACTCCCGACACAAAAAAGCCCTGGACCGGATGGTTTCACAGGAGAATTTTACAAAGCATTTAAGGAAGAGCTAACCCCTATCATTCATAGACTATTCAAAAAAATCTAAGAAGATGGAAGACTCCCAAACACTTTTTATGAAGCCAGCATCATCTTAATCCCAAAACCAAATAAAGGCACAACAAAGAAAGAAAACTTCAGCCCCATATCACTGATGAACATAGAGCTAAAATTCTCAACAGAATATTGGCAAACCGCATCCAACAATACATTAAAAAGATCATACACCATGACCAAGTGGGATTCATCCCAGGGATGCAAGGTTGGTTCAACATTCGCAAATCAGTAAATGTAATACATCACACAAACAAAAGCAAAGACAAAAATCACATGATAATATCAATAGACGCAGAAAAAGCATTTGATTAGGTACAGCACCCATTATGATAAAAACACTCAGCAAAGTGGGAATAGAGGGAGCATTCCTCAACATAATCAAGGCCATATATGAGAGACCTACAGCCAACATCATACTCAATGGGCAAAAACTAAAATCATTTCTACTAAGATTAGAAAGAAGACAAGGTTGTCTACTTTCACCATTTCTAGTCAATATAGTATTGGAAGTCTTAGCCACAGCAATTACACAAGAAAAGGAAATAAAAGGCATCCAAATTGGAAAGGAGGAAACAAAGCTATCATTGTCTGCAGATGACATGATAGTGTACATAGAAAATCCTATAGACTCGGCCAAAAAGCTGCTCGACCTAATAAATGAATTTGGTCAAACAGCAGGATACAAAGTCAATATCCAGAAATCAAAGGCATTTTTGTATACCAACAACAAAAGAGCAGAAGCAGAAGTCAAGGAAAAAATCCCATTTGATATAGCAAAAAAGAAAAATAAAATACCTAGAAATAAACCTAACCAAGCAAGTAAAGGATCTATACTCAGAAAACTACACAACGCTGAAGAAAGAAATTAAGGAAGACACAAACAAATGGAAACAGATATCGTGTTCGTGGATTGGAAGAATTAACATCATTAAAATGTCCATACTACCCAAAGCAATTTACAGATTCAATGCAATACCTATCAAAGTACCAATGGCATATTTCACAGATATAGAACAAACACTTCAAAAATTTACATGGAACCATAAACGACCTTGAATAGCTGCAGCAATTTTGAGAAAGAAGAGCAAAGGAGGGATCACAGTACCTGACACCAAACTGTATTACAAGGCCACTGTAATCAAAACAGCCTGGTACTGGCACAAAAAGAGGCACATGGACCTGTGGAATAGAACAGAGAGCCCAGAAATAAACCCAATTCTCTATGGTCAATTAATATTCAACAAAGGAGGCAGCAACATAAAATGGAGTAAAAATAGCCTCTTGAAGAAATGGTGTTGGGAGAACTGGACAGCTACGTGCAAACAAATGAAACTCAAGCACCAACTTACACCATACACAAAAATAAACTCAAGGTGGATAAAAGATTTAAATATAAGCTGTGACACCAGTAAAGTCCTAGAGAAGAACATAGGCAGGAAAATCTCAGATATTTCATGCAGTAACCTTTTTACTGATATGTCCCCTAAAGCAAGGGACATAAAGGAAAGAATAAACAAATGGGATCTCATCAAAATAGAAAGCTTCTGCACGGCTACAGAAAACAATATCAAAATAAAAAGAGAACCAACTGTATGGGAAAACATATTTTCCAATGATACCTCAGACAAGGGTTTAATCTCCAAAATATATAAAGAACTTACACGACTCCACTCTAAGAAGACAAGCAACCCAATTAAAAAATGGGCAAAAGACTTGAACTAAGGAGGACATACAGAGGATCCACAGACGCATGAAAAGATGCTCAATATCCCTAGCTATCAGAGAGATGCCAATTAAAACCACAATGAGATAAAACTTCACACCAGTCAGAATGGCCATCATAAACAAAGCAACAAACAACAAGTGTTGGAGAGGTTGTGGAGAAAAGGGGACCCTAGTGCACTGTTGGTGGGATTGCAGACTGGTACAACCATTATGGAAAGCAGTATGGAATTTTCTAAGAAAACTAATAATGGATCTACCTTTTGACCCAGCAATTCCACTGCTAGGATTATATCCTAAGAACCCTGAAACACCAGTCCAAAAGAACCTATGCACCCCAATGTTCATAGCAGCACATTTTACAATAGCCAAGTGTTGGAGGCAACCTGGGTGCCCATAAGTAAAGGAATGGATCAAAACCTGTGGTACATTTACACAATGGAATTCTATGCAGCAGAAAGAAAGAAGAAGCTCCTACCCTTCGCAAGAGCATGGATGGAACTGGAGAGCATTATGCTAAGGGAAATAAGCCAGGCAGTGAAAGACAAATACCATCTCACCTTTAATAGGAACCTAATCAACAACAACAAAAAAACAATCATAATATAATCAAAGACACTGAAATTGAGAAGGGGCTGATAGTCACCAGAAGGGAGAGGGGAGGGAATTTGAGGGGGAAAGGGGAAGGGTTTGGAACAACAAGTATAAAGGACACATGGACAAAAACTAGGGGGTTGGAAATGGAAGCGAGGTGGGGAGGGCTGGGGTGGTGGGCTGGGATGGGAGTAAAAGACAGAAAACTGTACAAGAATAACAATTAAAATAAAAAATTAAAATTAAAAAAAGGAAATTGCTGGCAGAGTGTCTTCATGTGGTGAGTTACAGCTCAGTGGTGGACCGTGAAATCCATTTCAGAGGTCAGGGCCAGCTTTATCTTTGTAAATCTAATAAAATAGAGAGGAAAATATCCAGTGCGTGGCATTCATGGGGGGCAGAATTGTTTCATGGACCTTTCAATTCAGCTTATACACATGTGAGTGTGCATGGCTAGTGGGTTATGATCACCCCATCACTGAGTTTGGTCAGAAAACTAAAAGCCACTGATCCAGTCCAACTGGGCACTCGCAGTGTGCAATAACACGTAAGAGGACCTTTCAAACACATGAACGGGCACAAGTCTTCAATGTGTGTTTAAATAATCTTGACTTGATAAACTCGCTTGATCCCAGAAATGCAAGGATAGTACAATATTTGCAAAACAATAAATGTAATATATCACAAAAACCAAAGGAAAGACACAGATCACGTGACTGCATCAACAGATGGTGAAAAAACATTTCATACAGGACAGCACCCATGACCTCTTGCTTGATAGGATGCGCTGTCTCTGATCTCTCAAACACTAGTTTGGCCCCATTTCCAATCATTCTCTACCCTGCCTGAAGCCTGACTGATGTCTTAAAAACATAAAGATAAGCCTGTCTTTCACTTAAAACTTAGAATGGTTCCTTTAGGCCTTTAGAAACAAGTCCAAAATCCTGAGTGTGTCCCTCTAGGCCCTCCGTGAGATGAGTGGCTCATTTTTCCTTTCTTGCCCCTCCTTCACCGCTTTTCTCTGGTCACACTGTGAGATCCTCTATGGCTCCATACCCCTTCATCCCAACCGAGAGCTGTGTCATGCTTTGCGCCCCACAGTTCCCCACCACATTAGTTGGAAAAGAGGTGATGCTTCTTTCAAGCAATTCCATCTTTCTGGTGTCCTCCTTCCTGCTCCCATATTTACACATTTCTTCAAACACCACGAAATGCTACAACCTTGCCCACCATCAGAGGTTTAGGGCTCTGATTCAGCAAGGGTGCTGAAGATTGTAAACAATAGGATACTGACAAAACATGGCTTAAGCAACAGGCATTTGTTTTTCTCACAAAATAACAAATCCACATGTAGGTGGTTCCAGAAGAGAATTCAGCTTCTCCATGATACTAAGGGAAGCTTTGTCTTCGTCACTGTTCCCTCGTGGTCACAGGATGATTACCAGCAACCAGAAGGTGACAATAGTCCCCCAGCATAAAAAGAGCAAAAAGTCTTCTCTCCACTACTCTTCTTTTTATCAGAGAAGAAAATATTGCCTCAGAAATTAACTAGGAGACTGTCTTTCAGGAGCCATTGGCCTGAACTGTCCTAACTGCCAGGCAAAAGAGGAAGTTTAGCATCAAAGTGCTACTGAAAGAGGCTGCCTCTGCCCACAGGGTGGAGATCCAGGAATGGCAGGTGGAAAATGTCTGATCAGGATCCTTCTGTTGATACTTTGAACGCTGATGGCCCTGTAATTGCTTCTCTATGGAACTAGTGGAGGAGAGGTATCCTGAAATTCAGGGATGGCGATTTCACATCTCGTGGCTAGTATCTGGAACTACTCTGTCCAATATGGTCACATTAGCCACATACAACTTTCTAAAATTGTTTTCATTAATTTAAATTAAGTAACATTTAGCCTTAAGTTAGTGCAGGTTTTCACCTTGGAGACCTGGGAAGTGCTGCTCTGGTTCATAGACCAGCCGGCTGGTTCTCATCAAAGCAGATGAGAATCAAAGCACACACAGCAGGTCTTCTCTCAGAGCAAGAGCACATACGTGAGAACGACCGCCTTGGTGTGTCAGCCGGAACTTCATGCTTTCGTGTAACGTGACTTCAGTTCACACAGCACAGTTTGTTTTCAAATACTCACCTACAGATCGCACTGCAATGTTATCTACTAGCTTATGATTTTGACAGGTTGGACCTCAGTTTCATTATAGACTGTTCCAGCTGTGTGCTACACTGAACTATTGACGTACGCTACACGTAGGAATGAATATGTTGCTTCAGTACAAAATTGTTTAGTGGAACTGGGATAGGATCATGAGAAGCCAGGGAAGTTTCTGGGCAAGTGGAATGGGGAAAGTGAGACTGGAAAATTCAACAAGGCCACACCATTTGAGAAACTTACAGACAGCAAGTGAATCATAAGGCCTTATCTTCCCTAGCCAAGGATGTTTGAGACTGAATGGTTTACACCTCTCCTCTCTAAACGGAGAATACATAGCTGAAATCACCCTGGGCAGGGAGAGAGAGGGAAGAAAGACCCAATTTGTGCCATTTGTACGCCTGAAGCCAAGGACAAAAGAAGTCAGGGCAACAACTAACAAACACCTGATTAAATCCAGACAGACCCAAGGCAAAAGTAAACCATGAAACTGTCCAAAGAGTAATCCCAAACTCCCCTACAAGCTCATTTAGATGCATCAGCCCAAGAAAAACTCACCTGAAACCTTGATTCCTCTGGAACCCTCTCACACAATTTTCACCAGCAGAAGACGGATAACCCCCCCCCCCCCAAGACAAAGAGCTGCTGTGGGCTCCCTCTAGACCACTGCCATGCCCCTTGGAAGGCATGGACACTTCATTTCCTCCTAAAGTCTCAGGTTCCCCACGGGACTTGCAACCAGGGGAGCATCTGAGGAAGGCAGCTGGTCCTGGGCTGACCTCTGACCCTACCTCTGTCTTGGCCACTGAGCTAAAGGCGGCCCTGCCTTGGCTCACTTCTTCTCCTTGACGTTTCTGGGGAACCAAAGCAGAGCACTGCATGTGCTCTCTCCTGTTGCTTCCTCTGCTCTAAACACTTCCTTTGCTGCACTCTTCTCAGCTGTAAGGAACTCGCTCTCAAAGTCAGCTGGACGTTGTTGTGAAATCATTTTTATACTGATGCAAAAACCCACACACTGCAGTGTGGCCCCGGGCTTTCCTGATTGTATCACCTTATATTTGTTGAACTATAAGCTTTACATGTACTTGGGGAGTTATTTTAAAATTATGTGGTATAGTGAACATTTTTCAAAATCACCCATATATATATATATATAGAAAATTACGCTATGTATATGAAAACACATTGTCCACACACCGTTCTAATTAACAACATTATTTTTATTTCTTTTACAGCATTTTATTTCATGAAATATATTTTATACAGACAAACTGGTACTGTTGAAAATTATCATTTATGCTGCTCTAAGTCTATCATTGGGGTATGTTCCTCTTATTTATTTAGGATGAAGCTTAGAATCCCTAAGGGGGCAAGAAGAAAAAAGAACAACAGAAGCCTCCATCCTAGGTTCAGGCACCACGTCAGGCCAGGCCCGGCCATGGTGAGACACCTGGCTGGACCAGGCGCTAGCCAGTCTGCATGTACTTCCTGTAGATGAGCGTTGCTCTTCAACTCTGAAAGTGGATCTAGAGGAGAAGGAGAAAAAAAGAGATTCACACAAACATCCCTGATTTTTCCTTGCTTTTCTAGCGACAGGAACAGTGACACTGCCTTTAAGAGGACTCCTGCCAAGGAACCTTCCCTTCTCACGTCATCTTCCCAGACTGTGAATGGTATCTATTGTGACTGACTGGTTCATTGAGTAGAACTGAGGCCCTGGAATCGTGTCTACTTCATTCACTGGATTATGCTCAGTGACTCTACTAGGTCCTACCTGTACTAGGTGCTTCAAACATACTGTAGAATAAATGAAAGTCCAACCAGAACCATCCCAGATATCTGAGTGAGCCTGGGGAACCTGACTATCCAGAAAATTCAAACATGGATATGCCAAAGACAGCACCAAGTTTAGCAAAGTGCTTTCCCCAACTTGTCGACAGATCATTTTGCATTTGATATCCAAGCTCAGAAATGCCACTGGGATGATGGGTGAGGAAGGTGAATTTCCATGGTGGAGAGAAAATGATATCAATGGCCCTGAACTGCTATAGCACGTCCCGAAGCCCCATCTGCAGAGCCAGGTAGCAGCTAAGACCTGCCTGGACTGTCACCACTGTAGTCTCTGCGAGAGTGTTATGAGGTTTGTCCTAGGCCTCCCCACATTTCAAAGCAACAAACTGAGGCTCAGGGACATGTGGTGACATTTTCATGCAATTCTGCTAGGAGTGGGACAATCAGAGCTGTTTTGGACAGGGGACACATGCTCACCCAGGAAGCAGATCATCAAAGAACCTTTTGGCTCTGGTGAATGCTGGGTGTGGGGAATTGAACATGGCAAGGTCGGAGATGTTTCCAACGAGGAAATTTACAGCCACGAGGTTTTCCATGTTCTTCAGCATTTGTCCCTTGAGGGCCTGCCGTTTGAAGGAATCATGTAAGTTAAGCATGAACTCAGCTGCTCCCTGGGTGGGACCAGTGTAGACTTTCCATCAGTGGCATCACCATGAAGCATCAGGAATACCAAGGTCTGGAGCTCCTCCAACACTCCTAGCCCCTCCAGGACTTGTGCAAGTTAAAGGTGAGGAGGGCCCATGCTGCATAGGGGTTTATCAATAGATTTTACAAGTACCATTTAAGTTTGTAGCATGGGGCTGTTGATAGCACTTTTATTTTCTAGAGATTTTATTGAAGATGAGGCACAAGAGATTTTCCATCCTAATAGACTGTATGAAGGGATTTGTACCCCCAAAACCTCAAAGAGCACCCCCATTATAGAGAAGAAATCACCCCCAGGTTTGGGTATGTGAAATAGCTGCTAAAGGCCACACGGTTAGACCTGAGACCTGTCCAAATCTGGTGCTGTATGGCATTTCCTCTGAGATACTTGAGCCTGCATTCCTCAGGTGGATGGCAATGGTTTGGGGAACGCTGTCCCTCTCCATTTGGGAAGTGTGTGTAAGAGGGAGAGACACAGCCTATGGAACGTGGTGACGTCCCAAACAACACTTCCTTCCCTTTCTTTTCCATGAAAGGTAACTTTGAGATGCAGAAACTGCATAGGGGCAACTGGCTGGTGATGCCTCACTGGACAAAGCTCATCACTAGGCATGAGTCTCAACCTACGGCTCAAAAACTTTCAATCCCTGTGGATGGGAAATCCTGACAGGTGTGTCAAAGGAACTTGGGAAAATTGGAAATCAAGGAACACTGGGAGTGTTTTGGATAAGCTGAAATCAGATTGGCAATTTTTTCTTTTTCTTTTTTTGTGCACACTACTGTTGAAATTCAATTGTCCTTATTTTCCCTGCATAGCTCTCAATATAAACACCAGAGAAACACTTGGGCCAGCCTGGGTGCAAGGTAGCAGCCACCATCCCAAAGGTTCTGTTGGCACTGTACTGCTACAGATTTTCATTTCGGGATCTGGAAGCAGCTGATAAATTTTACTTGTGCATGTCCTCCGAGCAGTGGATAGTACAGGTAAACATTGGTTCTTAAGTTTGTCATCCAAATTCCATTACTTGGGAAACTGAAGAACTTCAAAATGTGCCTGTGTGTGTATGTCCTAAAGGAGGTTGTTAAGGTTAAGGTTAATTCAGTGATATGGCCCTTAAAGCAATATGACCAGTGACCTGAGATGATGGAAGGACACATGGAAGCACAGAGAGGATTCCATAGGACAAAGAGGGAGAGGACAGCCATGTACATGCAAGAAAGAGACCCCCAAAAGGAACCATCTGTGCTGACACCCTCACTTCTAACTGCTAATTTCTGGAATTGTCAAACTTCAGTGGCTGCTCTATACACCACCCAGTGGGGTCCAATGTCAGGGCAGCCACAGCAAACTTTGACATGACTCAGTGCTCTTATCTGATCCCCGTGGCACTGGTGATGTGGCACCTGCAGTGAATGGCGCCACGTCCACCAGCAGTGAGAGCCTGCACTGGTGGACGGGTCCCCGGAATATCATCTCGGGGACACGGGTATGGAGACCCATCTGGGCTAGCTCTCACCTCAGAGAGGCACTGCCTGGTGCCACTGGCCTCCAGCATCTTCCACGTGTCAAGGGAGGTAAAGTAATTGAAATCATTCAACAGCTCCTTGAGGATGTGCTCCTTGCAAAGACGCCTGCAGCCTGGCTTTGGGTACTGCTTCATGCCCAGTCTCTCCAGGGCGAGGCCCCCAGCTGAGAAAGGCACTAGCCCTTGAGCAGATCCTTCCTGTAGTTGTGCAGTGCATCCGACCTCTGTAGGTGGAACAGGAGCATCAGAAAGAAAGAGCTTTAAACACACACCTGATTGTTGCTTGCCTTTCCAGAGACGGGAATGTTGCGGTGCAGCTAAGGGAACTCCTGCCCGTGAACACCCCTTCCCAGATCATCGTGCCAGACTGCAGTTACCTCACCTTGTGGTGTTGCATGCTGGGCCTCTGGATACTCCAGATCCACACAAAGAAGGTGGGCCTGGCACAGTTGCTGTGCAGTGGGGACGTTGACCTGCACCAAGGCCTGCTTCAGATGGAACAAGGAGAAGTGGAGGGGCTTGCCAAGCCCTTGCACATGGTCTGGCCAGGTTCCCACTGTAGAAGCTATATCCCTGGGGGAGGCAGTTGGGCAACAGAGTCACAGTCTGGAATTCTCCTTCTACACTGTCCTCTCAGGGCTACATCTCTTGGGACTGGGCCTGTGTGCATGCCCATGTCTAACAATGGACACCCCAATGACACCCTGACCCCTGTGGGCTGTCCTAGGAGAAGCAGGCCTGGCAATGCTTGGGTTTAGCACTGAGACCCTGTGAGTCTTTTCTTTCCACTGACATTTCTACTCAAGGTCTATACAATGCCTACCCTAACCCTTCGTGTACCTGATCATCTAGACTGAGGTTTGCTATAGATTGATGAGCAGGCTCTGACCACATCTCCTGTTTGGAGCCTGGGTATGGTGATCAGGAGAGTTGACACTGGGAAGGTCAGGCTGAGTGGGAGTGGACTGTGGTGGTTTGGGGTCCCTAGGGCAAAATGCAGTCCAGCCTCCTTCCTTTGTTGGAGTCCAGGGCCCCCATCCACAATTCACTTTATTCTGTGCTCTTGGGACAGAAGCTACCAGAGCTCAGGCCTCCCTTGGGAAACAGATCTAGAAGATCTCGGTGTGAGACCTTCGCTGCTACAACCAGGATGTTCTCTACACATAATGTCTACTTTCTGGACCTAAACACCAACCACATTTTTATTTGGTCCCTTGATGAGTGTCCATTGTTATTAGCAGGTCAGCCTTCAAGTTTCCTGAAGATCCTGATTGTATCTGATCTAATGGATAGTGGACAGGACTTGAAAAATGTATTTATTGTGAGTGACTGATTCATTGAGTAGAACTTGGGCCCTGGGATGGTATCTGCTTCATTCACTGAGTCATGCTATGTGTGCGTAGTAGGGCCTACTTGTACTAGGTGCTTCATAGACATTGTCAAATAAATGAAGTCCAACGAGAACCATCCCGAATATCTGAGTGAGCCTGGGCAATCCCACCATTTCCTGAGATTCCTTAAATGGCAATGCCACACAAGGGCAAAGATCAGTGACATGCTTTCCCCAACACCTGGACAGATTGTTTTCCACCTGCTTTTCCAAGCTCAGAAACACCACAGGCCATGATGAGTGAGGCAGGAGATTGTCCGTGGTGGACAGAAAAAAGTTGCCATGAACTGCCACAGTATATCCGGAAGCCATGTCTGCAGGGCCAGGTGCCAACTAAGACTTTCTTGAATTGTCCCCACATTAGTCCCTGAGAGAACTTTATGAGGTTTGTCCTCCGTGACCCCACATTTCAAAGGAACTAACTGAGGCACAGGGAGATGTGGTGACATGTGTCCGGCACACTGCTTGCAGTGGGCAGAATCCCAGCTGTGCTGGAAAGGGGTCATGCACTCACCGAGTTAGCAGGAGACCTGGGTCTTGGGAGACGTACGAGTGCATGGTCCTGAAGTTGCAGATGCAGGAAATACTTCCAGCCTGAACAGGTGGCGTCAGGAACTCTGCCACCTTCTTCAGTGCACCTCCCTGCAGGGCCCGAGTTCTGCAGGCTTCTCTCAACGTGAAACTGAACTCAGCTGCACCCTGCGTGGGACCAGGATAGACATCTGCTCAGTGGCATCAGCATGAATTACCAAGGGCACTGAGGTCTGCAGCTCATCCAGGACTGCCAGGGGCTTGTCAAGAGAAGGGTGAGGAGCACCCACTCGAAGTAGTGTTTTATCAATAGGTTTGAAAATACCACCAATTTTGGGGAGAACTGGGTATTGATTTACCTGTTTCATTTTAGGCATTTTTTGAACATGAGGAGCACCAGACATTGATTAATCATAGTCTCATGAAGAGCTTTCCTCCTATGAAACATCAAAGAGCACTGTCATAATACAGATGAAATCACTCAGGCTTGGGCATGTGGAATGGCTGTTCAAGGTCACCCGAGTTAGAATGGAGAACTCTCCAAAGCGAGGGATGCTGGCATTTCTTTTAGCTTCCTGAGACTTATCTGCTCCTGACATGGATGGAAATGGCTGGGGAACACGGTCCCTCCCTAGTTGGGAAGTGTGCAAAACATGGATAGTCACAGCCTGTGAAAACCAGTGACTTCCAAAGCGACATTTACTTCCCTTTTTGGTACATTAAAAGTCATTTTGAGATGCGGAAAGAGAACAGGGGCAAATGATTGGTGACACCTGAGTGCAGAAAGCGGGTCACCAGGCAGGAGTCTGGGCAGATGATTCAGGTAGGTCCAATCCCTGTGGATGGAGCAAGCTGACAGTTGAGTCAAAGGACATTGTGGTCAAATGAAGGACAAGGGACATCGGGATTGCCTTGGACTCCTTGCAATCATTTTGGTAATTTTTTCTTTCTTTTTCTTATTGTTGTTCAGTTGCAGTTGTCTGCATTACCGCCAAGTGCTCTAAATACAAATGAATGAGAAATACTCAGTGGGTGCGAGGTAGCAGCCACCATCAAAGGAGTTCTGTTGGCACTTTCATGCTACAGTTTTCATTTTTCAATTTGGCTGCAGCTGCTAAAATTGTCAGTGTGCATGTCCTTCCAGCTGATGACAGTACAGGGAAACCTTGCGGTCTTAAGGGTATGACCCAAATTCCATGTCTTTGGAAGCCCTAGAACTTCAAAATATGCCTATATGAGTGTGTCCTAAGGCAGGTGGTTGAGGTCAAGTGAGTTCAGTGATG
>PVKU01016618.1:0-13943 GCA_004027475.1 Anoura caudifer | reverse complement strand
AAACAAAAATTCAAAAAAGTGAAGAGAGTCTTACAAACCTCTGGGATGACTTTAAATGTCCCATTATTTGAATTACAGGGGTGCCAGAAGGAGAAGAACAACAGCAAGGAATTGAAAGCATATATGAACAACTAATGAAGGAAAACTTCCCCAATCTGGTGAAGGAAATAGACTTCCAGGAAGTCTAGGAAGCCCAGAGTCCCAAAGAAGTTGGACCCAAAAAGGAACACACCAAGGCACATCATCATTAAGTTACCCAAGATTAAATATAGAGAGAATCCTAAAAGAGGCAAGAGGAAAGAGGAGAGTTACCTACAAAGGAGTGCCCATAAAGCTATTGGCTGATTTATCAAAAGAAACCTGACAGGCAAGAAGGGGCTGGAAAGAAATATTCAAAGTCATGAGAGGCAAGAACCTATATCCAAGATCACTCTATCCAGCAAAGCTATCATTTATATTGGAAGGGCAGATAAAGTGCTTCCCAGATAAGGTCAAGTTCAAGGAGTTCATCATCACCAAACCCTTATTATATGAAATGTTAAAGGGACTTATCTAAGAAAAAGATCAAAACTATGAACAGTAAAATGACAACAAACTCACAACTATCAACAAATGAACCTAAAAGAAAAGAAAAAACAACAAAAACAAAAAGTAAGCAAACAACCAGAACAGGAACAGAATCAGAGAAACGGACATCACACAGAGGGATTTCAGTGGGGAGTGGGAAGGGAGGAATAGGGGTCACAAGGTAAAGGGAAGAAGAAACATGATTAGTAGGCATAAAATAGACAGGGGAAAAATAAAAAATGGTATAGGAAACAGAGGATGCAAAGAACTTATATGTACAACCCATGGACATGAACTAAGGGGCAGGAATGCTGGAAGGTTGCAGGGGCAGGGCAGAGCAGAGGGGGGATAAAAGGGGGAAAACTGGAAAAACTGTAATAGCATAATCAATAAAAATACTTTAAAAATAAATAAATAAATGAACTTTCCTCCATCTTCTTTTTCCTTTTTCTTCATCCTTATCAATATTTTTTGTCCTCTGTCCCATATTGCTTGCTTTTTCCTTGTCTTCATCATCCTGTGTCTCATCGACAGTGAGGAACAGTGATGGACTCAAGTAGAGCACTGTGGGGAGCACTGGGCAAGTGGGTGGCTGAGGCAGAGGAGGGAAATGATGTTCATAAAGTCTGGTCACCATCTGGGCCTCATTTTAAAACATTTAGAAGCTGAGAGGGTGAGAGGAAGGAATTTTCCTTGTCCATAGTCTGGTAACTCAACAAAAAGTTTTCCTTAGATTTTTCTCAAATGAACAGATCACGTGTTCAAATTGCTCTGTTGTCATTAGCAGTGACACTGAAGCAAAGCCACAGTGGGAGGAGCTAGAAAGAATAAGAACACCAACAAGGACCATCCAGTTGTGCACAGAGTAGGAGTTCAGCCCCAGGTTGAGATGATAAGAGTGGATATGAAAAGATAGGGAAGATAGAGGGAATATAAAGAGACACTACAGAGTACAGCAAACAGAGAAAGGACAGACATGATTCACAGATTGGAAATGGAATAAATGCGCCTTTATGCATTCTTTGCCAGCTGTTTTTTTTTTTTTTTTTTTTTTTTTTTTTAAGCACATATATCACCTGATGGTTATCTGAATGAGAGCCCTGCTGGAAGAGGATGACAATCAGACTAAGCCAAGCAGACAAGTATATGGCTAGAGGGAACAGTCCTAGAAACAAGTTTTATGATTTAGCATAGATATGTCTTTTTTCTTAAAAGAAACAATCTTGGCTTATATTTTATTCATAGAAGCCATTCTTTATTGCCTTGAGTGATTTTGGCTGTGTGTAGATGTGAGTATAGCAGGTTTAAATTCACCTGTGTCCTTGAAACAGCAGCCTGTGGTGTATTCCACGTAGTTACACTGACGACTCCTCTTCTGCTTTCTTTGTGAGCCTATTAAGAACCTCCTCTTTTCAGAAAACTCTGTGTGCTATTATTGAATTAAAACTTTGCTTAAATGTATATACTCATACACACACACTCACACACACATCTTGCAGAGAATGTGCAAGCAACTCAAGAACAGCAAAAAGGCATGCCCCGTGAAGAGCATTTACAATGTCTAAGAGCTCCTATTTCTACTAGTGGGGAATGGGGGTGCAGGTTTATTAAACATGAATTAGCATGATATATATTAAATATAATAGAAAGTAAAACTATATATTTTCTTTCAAGTGTATTGATAAATACTAAGCATAATTTTCTTGATTTTACCTCCCATATTAAAGAATAATTATTTCCTGTCTAAAATGTAATGTTCATGTGTACACTTAATTTAAACACATAATGACACATTGCTAAAAAATATTTGAGTTGTGCTTCCCAACATTATTTACCAATTGGAATCCTCTGGAGAGCCTTAAAAATACTGGAACTTGAATTCCACTCTAGATATTCTGATTTTTTTAATTCCCCATGTTTATTCTCATGCGTACTGAAGATAGAAAATCATTCTATTAAGGCCTGTCTATGGCTGAAAAACAAACAAACAAACAAACTCCTTTCTAAACCTGCCTATCAATAAAATAGGACATTTGAGGGAAGAAAAATAGGCATTTTGCTACCAGAAACTTCAACTGGGGTGTCGTTTCTGCCATTTACCTGCTGAGATACTGAGGAAATGACTGAATGTCTTGCAACGTGTATTTCCTCATCTATGAAAAAGAGGTGATTAAAAAATAGATTAAACCACCCAGAGACTGTTCCAATTAAGATATGTGTAGAAATTAACATATGGGAAAATTCAGTGTGTGTTTCCTTTTTTTTCCTACTGAAGAATAACCTTTTATATACTCTGACGCTCCTTTAGTATAAAATATGCAAAGTCAAGTGGAAGTGATTAAAAGCAAGTCAGCCTATTTACCACATTAGCAATATCTCTGTAAAGGCTAGAGAGAAGTTTGGTGCTTTAAGTTTTAAGGGAGGGAATTATTGTTTTAAACACACAAAGCAAATATTTTTGTCTTAAAAAGTGCTATTAAACTTAAAATGTTTACCTAAGAAAGCTATGAAGTTATTCCCAAGATGTGCTGCTGAAAAAAATCACTACATATGTGCAATTGTCTTCTAGAATGTAGAGTACATAAGGCAGGATGACAGTCCAATCCAATTGTAGGACAGTATGGATATGACCCTGAGAAAAACAAGCACATTTCTTGACTCCATAGGATTTACCTTTAGAGGAAGACAGATTTTTATCAAGTAATGCATTGATGTCTGGAACAAATAAAAATGGCTACAGACAGGAGGGAAGCAAACGTAAATAACAATAGACCATTTACCAAATAATGGAAGTTTTCCAGGTGAGAGAGATGACAGTACCCAGGACTAGCACTCTGGAAGGGCTGGTAGAGAACAATGACACATATGAACTATTTGGGAGAGAGAACCAATAGGATTTGTCTGTAGGGAGGATTTATATATGTATTACTTTAGATGAAAAGTCAAAATAATTTGAAAGAGAACCCAGTATGTGATACCTATATATCCTACCTGAGCAGCCAGAAGAACGATGCTACTATTCAATATAATTGTGTGTACTGGCATATTACTTATTTGGGGTGGAAGATCAGGTCTTGAACACGTTGAGTTTATAATTCCTTTTGACTATCCAAGACGAGGTGTCAGGTAAGCAGTTGGAGAGATGCCTCAGTCCCATAGAGGAGAGGTGTAGGAAGCAGTTAGGCATGTATGGCCAAATGCAGCCATGAGTGTGGGGGATCATATTCACAGAAAACATGCAGTGAGAAGAGTATGAACATTTTTATTAAGGACTTCCCATGATAACACTGACTTCCAGTCATGCTGGTGCTTTGCCTAAAACAGCATAATCTAACCCACAGTTCCCTTTTCTTAGAAGTTCTTTACAATGAAAGCAAGATTGTTTTCAAGAAATGTCTCTTGCATGTAACTAGAAGTCCTAGCAAGAAAAACCAAAATTCCCAAATGGTCGTTCAAAAAAAATCGTTGTGTAGAATAATCACTAGAAATCCCAGATTGAGAATTTTGAAGATTATTTTGTCATTTCAGATTAGTATCCAGTCCAGAATCCTGAGATTGTTTTTAGTCCCTAAAGAAATAGTTGCCTATAGAGGTTTTGCTAAAACAGTTTTCCTTAAAAAATAATTTTCATGTTTGTCAGCTACAGTCTGTAATTAAAATTTAATTGGGAATTTTAAATCTTTCTGAATCTCTAATAATCTTAGCAGCTTTAATGGCATTTAAGGCTCACTAGTTCTGTCCATTTTACCACAGGGAGTGAAAAAGCAAATAAGCATTTTTTTCTATGTTAAGCAACTCACTCTACCTCATGGAAAAAAAAAAAGAAAGAAAGAAAGAAAGAAAGAAAAGCACCTGCTCTTTAGTTAAAATTTTGTTTCTACCTGCCTTACCCAGACTGGTTGAATGCTCACTATTTCAGGACAAGGAGTTAATTTTAAACTCTAAAATAAATTCAGTCTGCTGTTTCTTAAATTTACTCTTAACTTTCCAGGTCAAGGTAGCTTTGACAATCTGGATTTCAATAGAGCACAGGAAACAAACAAAGGAGGGTGCTGTTGTGAATCATGCACCAAACTCAGTGTTAAAAACCAAGGTTTCCATTCACCCCATCCAGTTTACAGTGTGTGTTTGTAAACTGTGGTAACATAAATTTCTTTATTTTAAATTTTCATTTATTGATTTTTAGAGAGGGAAAGAGGAAGGGAGAGAAACATCAATTGGTTCTACTTATGCATGCATGTTAATTCTTGTATATGCCCTGATCAGGGTTTGAACTCTCAAACTTGGTATATCAAGATGATGCTCTAACCAACTGAGCTACCCAGCCAAGGTGTGACAGAAATTTCTTAACTTTTATAACTCCATCTTTTCCTTAGAATGGTTTAGTATTTTTTTTGTTTCTTTTACTGTTGGAATTTTTAATTTTATTGTGAAATATTTCAGACACTGAGGTAAGAACAAAGTGTTATAAAAATATTATAATGAATACCAGCTTTCATCAAATTAAGTTGAAATAATTTGTTTCATATTTTTAAAAGAAATTAAATATGACAGATAAAGTTGAGGTTGAGGTCCTTTTCCTGCTCTTCCCCTATGTAATTTAATTTGCTTCCTCCTCCAGTATGATCACAATTAGAAATTTGGTGCACATAAAAGGAAAGCTCTTCCTTCCTTCCTTCCTTCCTTCCTTCCTTCCTTCAAATGAAGGTCTCCCACATCCTTACCTGTCACTATGGAGGGAGAGTGTCAGAGAGTATATTAAATCTTTTGGTACTGGTCCTGTGTATGTTAAAACTACAATTTCTATAGGTATTCTGTACTTCCATTGTATAATTATGTATCCACAAATGTATATAGTGTTGTTTGAGTTTTTATAATATTTACTTAAATAGAATATTACATAAAACATTTAAACCTTGCTTTTACTCAACAGTTTATTTTGAGTTTTATCTATGTTGGTTGAGGTTACTCTAATTTATTCTAACTAGTGCATAGTTATGGCAATCAGAACACACTACCCCAAAATACAACTGTAACAGGGTGCAGCCAAGAGGGGGGCCCCAAAAAGGGAGTTGGAATGGGGCCCAGAACTCAGGGTGTCCAGGAAATATTAGAAAGACATATAAGATGTCCTCACCCCTTCCCCCTCAGGTGTGAGTTGGGGGAAGGGACAAATGGAGCAGGGCCATTGAGTTGTTTGCATAGCTACAGTTTTGCAGATAACCTCCAGAATGGTCATTTAACATATCTATAACCTTTAACTGGTTTTATAGATATGTTAAACAGCTGTGGCCATGATTTGAGCCAGGGAAAAGGGAGCGACTTCCACCCAAGATGGAACTGGAAGGCAACTCCCCCTGTTTGTGGAGCCCTGCATGAGAGCTTGGAGATGATTGGCTCCACGCCATGGGGCCACACCTGCCCAGACTCACTATGGCAACCCAGCAAAGCTGGAAGGATACGGGGGTGCTGGCAAGTGTAGCCGATTGTAGGAGGAGTCGGAAATGGGGCTGTAGAGAAGGATTGGCTCAGGGATTTAAACCCAGGCCTGGCAGCCTTTGGGAGAGAACCATGCAGTTTCACCAGAGTGCAGGACCTCCACAACCTTGTAAGGGAGAATCACCATGTGGCGTTAGCAGAGAATTGCCACTCGGCTTTGCCCAAGTGGAGACCCTCTTGCAGCTTTGCCAGAAGAAAAGGATCCATGTGGTTTCACCAGAATGCAGACCCCTGCGGCTTTGGTGAAGAGAGAAAGCCACGAGGTTTTGCCAGAGTGGGGACTCCTTCCCCACAGCTTTGGCAGAAGAAGGGCCACGCGGCTTTGGGGTGCTCCCTTTGGCTGCATGGCCTGGAAGCAAGAGAGATTTGGCCTGTAAGAAGGGGGAAAGGACTCTTGCCAGTAGGCCATAAGAAGGTGCCACATGGCTTTGGATTAATCAGAGATCCTGCCTGGACAACAACACAGCTGAATGGTGTCAGGAGCCTGGATCCCGGACCTGTGCTTCTCTTCCTGAATTACGGTACCCTGACTTAGGGCAGAGGGAGATAGGAGGCACTGTGGGCATCTGTGGGTATCCTAAAGGACTTTGATATTTTAATGAAGATGCTAGGTCACTACTTTAACGCTGTATAGCATTAAATAAACATTTCCTTTCCTTTTCACAAATCTCTGGCTTTGAGAGACATCTTTCCATAAGGCGGCGGACATAACGGACCTTCTGTTGCTCTGTAACATAACCAGTTGACATATTGAATATTTTAAGCTAAAAGAGTTTGAGAAAACGGAAGCAGGTAGGTCAGTCTGACCTTCACCCTATATTCTGCCCTGAAGCAGGTTATAAAACTCCCAGTGAGATGTGCCTGCCTTGTACCCACAAAAATAGGAGCACCTTTATTTCTGAAGACAACGGGGTGCCAACAGAACCCTAATGAGCAGGCTTTGCTGTTTCCCCTCATTTACTACACTTCCTCATGGTCTTTGATTTGTCATATTTCTCAAAGACTATTTACTCTTCATCAAATATAGTATAAAAAAATCTGGTTTAACTGTATCTTTGAGGGTTTGCTTCCCCTCAAAGAAGGCTCCTATGTCACTGAAAACTTAGATTAAGTAAATTTGTCTGCTTATCTCCTGGTAGTCTGTTTTTGTTAGTTTATTGTCATACCCAATAAGTAACCATAAGAGTGTCAGGAAAATAGTGTTCCTTTACATTGGTATTCCATTTACAAATACATCACAGTATATTACTTCATGTTCCTGTAGATGAGCATTAGGTTGTTTATAATTTTATTATTATAAATAGTGAAGCAATGAGCATTATGGTTCTGATACATGCCTCCCTGTGTTTACATACGAAAGTTTTAAATATAGGATATCTAGTTTTGATATATGTTATAAAATTGTTCATCTTTACTGCCACATTGTTAAATTGCTTTCTGGAGTGGTTGTAAAAAATGTATACAACAGTAACAGTGGGAGTGCTCATTTTCTTCCATTTCTTTACCAAATCTAGTATTTTTTTCTAGGTTGGCACAATTTTATCTCAGAATTGCATAGCTCAGTCTGTGAAGGGTCTTGGTTCCACCACCATCATCATTGTCATCCTCTCCATAAACACCACCAGCTCCCAGATTCTTTTCACATGAGCAGTTCTTACACACTTATGTACAATGGAGTGAGCCAAATACTATGTGAAGTAATTGGCTGCTGTAATCTAATACACAACTGAAAAATTAAAACAGCATGAGAAAAAAAACCTTTATTTCTTTTACCATTTAGTAGCTAGTGATAATGAGAGTAATTCTAATTCTGATTCAATATAATAAAATAAAATAAAATGATTATGCTAGCATTGATGAGAACATACTGGACTCACTATGAACTTCAGGAAGGCATGCACAAAATTCTGCTCCTGCTTGAGTCAGGTACATGGCATCTGACTGCACTGGTAAACGAGGAACTTGATCAAATTATCAAACCATTTCTGAGTTCTCTATCCCCTTATCAAATCTCTTAATTTCATATAATTTTAGAATTAAAAATAATTACTAACATTTTTACCCAAATTGCTTATTTAAACTTCATACATGATTTTCCAAATTAGGAAGTTTAGAGAGGTGAAATGCCTTGATGAAGTTATATAACACCCTTGAACTTTTAACACTTTTTGCCTGACTCTTTGGCAACCCAGGATCCTGTAGGCTGGTGTCCTACTAGAACATGCTGACCTTCAGGCCCTGAAGAAGAGTTAAGTGGTCAAGATTTTGCTATACCACCTGTTTATTACTTACCTATTATTTCAGGACTTTCCTCCTTTGTAACCAATCTGGTAAAGTAACCAGTATTAGCAGTGGCTTGATGTCCTATTGGCCCTTGAAAACATGTGCCCTAAAGAGAACTTATACATCAGTTTCCTTTTTTAGCCTCTCAAAATATTACTCAATAAGCATCAAACTAAGCTTCTTAAATGTGGGGGTTCAGAAAGGAAGCACAGGAATAATCTTACTGTCTATTTTATTTCAATTCATTTAGGTGCCTTTAAGAAAGCTCCCTTACCAGATCTACCCCTAAAGGTCTGAGACAATCACTCACCATTTATTTACATTCAAAGATGTAAGCACAGCTTGCTAATGGAACTAAGGCCAATATGTAGGTAACAGTCTGTTTTCAGTGCCTTTTAAATATTGTTAAATTATAATGAAACAGTTAAGAAAATATATGTGACATTCAAATGAACACTAAAATGATTTCAGTTTACAATAATCAATATTAAATTAACTCTATTACATGAAAATGTTAAACATTACTGAAATAAGCAATAAAAATTATTCTGTAATCTTACAAACAGATCTCGGTTGGAAATTTGTTATTAAAATGGGGTAAATATTATAAAACCTTTTTAAAGTCTCATATTTTAAAAATCATTAAAGAAAAATAGCATCATGCCAGAAGTTCCATCATGTATTTTAAATCAATAAGCAAATGAAACACACAGAAATGTAGGCAGGCATGAATGAATTGCAATTTGTAGAATGCAATGCATACTAAAGATTATTTAAGTCATATACTGAAAATTTAAACAACATAAAGAGTTTATAAATGATAATTTTTAGAATTATGTTTCAAAATTAAAAGTTAACATAATTAACTGAAGGGATTACTAAACTAGGTACTCCTGAATTTGTAATACCGCACACATATAATTGGCCAGCTGATATGAACATTTGATTGTTTGAAATTATGGGATTGATTTTAAAAAAAGGTTCCCTTTGTCTCTATACCCATTCCCATATTTCCAAACATTCATTTGAATTAAGGACATATTTAAATATTACAGATAGTTTAAATCACTGATTTGTTAAATTGCTGAAAGAGTAATACCATAATTGCCATACAATAAATTTTCACTAATTTGGCCTCTTAATAATTATACTCACTAGATATTTATGGGTTACTTGATTAATGGGTGATTTTTATTTAAATTAATTATGTGATAAACTTAAGGTTATCCAATTTTGGTGGATTTTTGCATCATTGTTATTCTTGTTTTTTCTTTATCTACGCAGTGATTAAAGCACTGCATGTTAATTTAGGGCACATTTTATACCATGCTGGGGCACAGTATAGAATGTGCCCCGGCGTAGAAATAAGAGATTCTCAAGGAAATCGCAGCTCACTGAGGAAGACAGGCAAACAAGGACATACTGTGTGCCATGCTGTGCTTGGGGATATTAGCAAAACACAAGGAGCCCAGAGGAACTGTGTGTGCTGAATTTGGGGTATCCTCAACTCTTTGAAGGAAGCGTTGCCTGGTTCTAGACTTAAAAGACTAATAATTGCCAGCTGGACAAAACGGGGATGGAGGGAAAGTAACAACAGCCCATGTAACCATACAGCAGCTGCCAATCCACCACACTCAGGTGACTGTGCTGCTCAATTTAAGCAGAGAGGTGAGCTCCGATGTAGTGAGAGACAAGTAGCTAGAGAGTGAAGTGAACACCAGATCATAAGGACCCTCATGTTGTTGTAAGGAATTAGAGCTTGACAATCAGACAGAGAAGTCATTAAAAAAATGAAAAGAGGGAAATTGCATTCTCAGATCTGGGTTTCATAGAGCCCATTCTAGTTGCCTTGTTGTCGATATTTCCTAAAATTTAGTAGACTTAGGTGGACATAAAAGGAAGTTTTGTGATGATCTCTAAGGGCTTCACCTGTGACTGTGCAGGAGGAGTCCAAGCCTACGCTAATTTTATGGATGCTGGCTCTGTAGTGCATGCATACTATACCACCACCATTAAGGAAAGGATGTGAACTTGTTTAGCTCTTTGTATCTTTCATCTAAGCATGGAGGTAACCAAAAGAGCTCAGGAATAGACCTGGAAGTTCACTAAAGTTAGGGGTCTGCACTATGGCCTGCCGGCCATGTCACCACCCCCCCCCCCCCCCGCTGTTTCTCTATATAGAGTTTAATTGGGACCAGCCCCATTCTCAATTTTTTACCCATTGCCTATGGTTATTTTTCCACTATAACAGCAGAATACTCAAAAAAAAAAAAAAAAAAATCCTATGACAGTCTGGCCCTATAGAGAAAAATTTGCCAACCCCTGTTTTGAGGTTATTCAGTCCCAAACCTGAAGTACAACATTTAGATTGTCTTTAGTGAAAGTCTGCCATCATGAACCCCCTCATTTTTGTTTGACTAAAAACATCCTTTTTCCCCCCACCAATTATTCTTGAAATGCTTTCTGGGCTGTAATTATTTTCTTTTATGCATGAAGGAGATTATTCTTCTATCATTTGTTTTATTTTGCTGCTGTTAAGATGTCAACTGTCAGTCAGATACTTGCTCCTTTAAAGGTAATTTTTCTTTTTTTTTTTTTGTTTGCCACTGGCCTCTCTTTAGATTTTTCTCCCAGTCCATTTCTTTTTATTCTGCAATTTCAATGTTATATATCTAGTTGCAGATTTCTTTCTAATTACATAACATGCATGCGATCTATGGGTTTCTTGAATCTGCAGATTACTCTTACCGACCTAGAAAATTTTCAACCACTATCTCTTCAAATATAGCTCCTTCTTTAAAAATTTATATTTTATTGATTTTATATATATTTTTATTTATATTTTTATTTTATATATTTTATATATTTTATGCTATTGCAGCTGTTCCAGCTTTACCCTCTTTGCCCCCATCAACCTAGCACTCCCAATTTCCTCAGGCAATTCCCCCACCATTGTTCATGTCCATGGATTATGCATATAGGTTCTTTGGCTGTTCCATTTCCTATACTGTACTTTACATCCCCATGGAAATTCTATAACTACATATTTGTACTTCTTAATCCCCTTACCTCTTCACCTCCTTCCCCCACACTCCATCCCATCCGGCAACCATCAAAATGCTCTCTGTATCCATGATTCTGTCTCTGTTCTTGTTTGCTTTGTTTGTTTAGATTCAATTGTTAATATGTATTTTTTTCCATTTTATATTTCATAGTTTTGATCTTCTTTTTCTTAAGTCCCTTTAACATTTCATATAATAATGGTTTGCTGATGATAAACTCCTTAGTTTTTTCTTATCTGGGAAACTCCTTATCTGTCCTTTGATTCTAAATTATAGCTTTTCTGGGTAGAGCAATCTTTTATTTAGGTCCTTGCTTTTCATGACTTTGAATGGTTCTTGCCAATCCCTTCTAGCCTGCAAAATTTCTTTTGAGAAATCAGCTGATAGTATTTTGGGAACTCCCCTATAAGTAACTAACTTCTTTTCTCTTAATGCTTTTAAGATTCTCTCTTTATCTGTAACCTTTGACATTTTAATGATGATGTGTCTTGGAGTGAGACTCTTTGAATCCATCTTCCTGGGGACTCTCTGTGCTTCCTGGACTTGCATGGCTATTCCTTCAACAAATTAGGGAAGTTTTCTTTCATTATTGTTTCAAATAGATTTCCAATTTCTTGTTCTTTCTCTTCTTCTTCTGGCACCCCTATGATGCAAATGTTGGTCCTCTTGAAGTTGTCCCACATGCTGCTTATACTTCCTTCATTTTTTAAATTTTTTTTTCTTCTTGCTATTCTAATTGGTTGTTTTTTGCTTCCTTATGTTCCAAATCATTGATTTGATTTTCAGCTTCATCCACTCTACTGTTGTTTCCCTGTAAATTGTTCTTTATTTAAATTAGTGTATCCTTTATTTCTGACTGGATCTTTTTTATGTTGCTGAGGTCCTCACTAAATTCCTTGAGCATCCTTATGATGGTTTTGAACTCTGTATCCAATAGATTGCTTATCTCCATTCTGTTTAGCTCTTTTGGTGAAGTTTTGATCTGTTCTTTCATTTGAGCCAAGTTTCTTTGTCTCCTCATTTTGGCAGCATCCCTGTGTTTGTTTCTATGTATTAGATAAAGCTACTTTGATTCTGTGTCTTGAAAGCATGGCCTAAAGTAGTAGGTTTCTCGTAAGATCCAGTGGCACA
Organism: Anoura caudifer; assembly: GCA_004027475.1. NCBI lineage: Eukaryota > Metazoa > Chordata > Mammalia > Chiroptera > Phyllostomidae > Anoura > Anoura caudifer. Next base: position 1,401 of record PVKU01016618.1, on the reverse strand, counting down.
GCCTCCCCTATCACCCAAGCTGGGCGCTCAAAGTGTGCCCTTTATGTGGGCTTACACCCACCATCTTGTAGTTATGCCTTGGCTGCTTTCCGCAGATCAATGGCAGGGATTTATCCAGGCCAGTCAGCTGCAAGGATTGGCTATAACCACATATCACCAACCTCCTCCTTCCATGGAGGATCAGCTATTTAGGAAAAGGGTAGTGGTACTCTGATGTAGTCTGTATCTGTCTATTGGGTGCTCTGGTCCTGGGGTTTCCTGAGTGGTGCAAGGTCAGCACCCACCTTTATTTTGCCTAGGGCCACCCTGCCTGAGCTATAAAGATAGCTTCTACTTGTGCTGGTCTGGGAGATTCCCAGGCAAAGCCAAGCTGTGAATCTAGCCTGGCTGCTGCTAATGTTGTGCTAGGGCTCACTGAGGCCACCTATTGCTTTGTTTGATAGGCTTTAGGAAGTTGTGAAGCATGTGCCAAGATCAGCCATTCATATGGAAAAGCAGCTTGAGTGGGCAGGTAAGTTAGGTGAGCAGAGTCTCTGGGGATCTCTAAGGCAGGTCAAACAGTATTAGCCAGGTTGATGGAGTCTCAGATAAGACACCAGCTTGCCAGCTCTGTGAGAGGAGGGTTTGGGAAAGGGGCAATGTCCTCTGCTTGCCTTGATGCCAAACACTTCAGTTCCTCCCTGTATGTCATTAGCTTTGAAACTGTTGGAGCTCAGAGGGAGTGAGTCTCAGTAGGTAAGTCTGTGTGTGGGTTCTTTAAGAGGAACTGCTTGAGACTCCAACAGTTTCTTCTACCAACTCAATCCCCACTGGATTTTGCAGTCAGAAGTTGTGGGGACTTATTTTCCTGTCACTGGAACCCTGGGCTGGGGGCCTGGTGTGGGGCTGGGATTCCTCCCTCCTGAGATATCCCTTCCAAATTTTTATCCACCACATGTGGGTGAGAGACCAGCTCATTCTGCGTCTGCACCCCTCCTACCAGTCTGGATGGATGTGGTTTCTTTAATTCTGTCGTTGTCAGACTTCCACTCAACTCAATTTCTGACAGTTCTGAGTGATGGTTGTTCTACTTTTTAGTTGTAATTTTGATGTGGTCGTGCAAAGAGGCGAGGAATGTCTGCCTACACCACTGTCCCACCATTTCCACAGTCTCTCTTCTCTCCTCTTAGGACTCTAATTACACATTCCACAACCTTGTTATGGTATAGTCTATGTTTATTAGTTTCTCTCGTATATGTCTCCCTTTGGTCTTTCTGGATGGAACACTAGATAATTTTTTCGACTGATCTTCATACAGACCAAGTCTGATATCATTCATTTTTTTAACCTTCAACCAAGGGCATTTTTTCATTGCTGAGAGAGAGAGAGAGAGAGAGAGAGAGAGAGAGAGAGAGAGAGAGA
>PVKU01016617.1:0-13961 GCA_004027475.1 Anoura caudifer | reverse complement strand
AGGTTCCTAAGCCTCTCCTCATTTTTTTGAATTCTTGTTTCTTCATTCTTTTCTGTTTAGTTGTTTCTTTCTTCCTTCTGGTCCACTCCATTGACTTGAGTTCCAGTTTTCCTCCCATCTCTATTGGTTCCCTATGCGTTTTCCTTCATTTCACTTAGTGTAGCTTTCATTTTTCCATCTAATTTCTGAGCAAAATCAACCAATTCTGTGAGCATCCTGATCACCAGGGCTTTGAACTGTGCATCTGATAGGCTGGCTATCTCCTGGTCGCTTAGATGAATTGGCTCTGGGGCTTTGATTTGTTCTCCGGTTTGAGCCATTTTCATTTCTGGGTTTTTTTTTTTTTTTTTTTGGTCTAGTCGAGGCTGTTACGTAGTGAGGGGTGGAGCCTCAGGTGTTCCCCAGGGCGGGACAGCCCAGTCGCTGGGTAGTGACGCTGTATGTGGGGGTGGGGTCTGAGAGGAGACAATGGTGCTTGCTTTGCTCACTCTCAGATTCCAGTTCCTTTCACCGCTTCCCCTTTGCCTGTATTATCTTCACGTGAATGTGGGACCACCCGGTCAGCCAGCCGCCTTGTGCGGCCTCACTGGTTCTGCACAGTTGCCATCCTGTGCCCGGGGTCTGCTAGCCACCGCCTGTGCACCTGGGGGCTGCCAGCCACTGCTGCCTGCATGCTCAGTGCCAGTCCGCACCTCCGCTTTTTCCTGCCTCGACTCCGCCCCTCTTACCGGTCTGGATGAATTGTTGTTGGACTTCCAAACAGTTTGATTTTCTGAGTTCTGGTTGTTTTCTTGTTTCTAAATCTTTGTTGTCCTTAATTTTGGTTGTGGGAAGAGGCACAGTGTGTCTGCCTATGCCTCCATCTTAGCCGGAAGTCCTAATACTATCTTTTCTAACCACAATAGTATGAAACTAGATATTGATAACAAGAAACAAGATAGAAAATTCACAAATATGTAGAAGTTTAATAACACACTCCTTAACAACCAGTGGGTCAAAGAAGAAATCAAAAGGGAAATTTTAAATATCATGAAGCAAATGAAAAAATAAATGCAGTATTTCTTTTTTCAAAACTTATGGGATGCTGCAAAAGCAGTTCTAAAAGGGAAGTTTATATGATAAATGCCTACATGAAAAAATCTAAGCTAACTTTTCAATTAATCTAATTTTTCATCTCAAGAAACTAGAAAAGGAACAAATGAAGTCTAAAGTCAGTAGAAAGAAGGAAATAACAAAGATCAAAGCAAAAACAAATAAATAGAAACTAAAAAAAATTAAAAAGGTCAGTGCAACTAAACCGTTTCTTTAATGATTAAAAAATTTATAAACCTTTAGCTAGACTAGGAAAAGAGAAGACACAAATAAAATTAGAAATGAAAGAGAAGACATTTAACACAGAAATATTATATATCATAAGAAACTACTGTGAACAATTATATACCAACAAAGCATGTAACCTAGAAGAAATGAACAAATTCTTAGAAACATACAACCTATCAAGACTGAGTAATGAGGAAACAGAAAAACTGAGCAGATCGGTTACTAGTAAGGTAATTGACTCCATAATCAAAAACCTCCCAACAAAGAAAGGCCCTGGGTTTTGACCATGTGGCTGCAATGGTGAATTTTACCAAACACTGAAAGGAGATAAAAGAAAAGAATAAAAGACAAGATGGCTTTACTAGTGGATTCTACCAAACATTGAAAGAAGAATTACTACCTATCCTTCTTCAACTCTTATATAAAATTGGAGAGGAGGGAATACTTTCAAACTGATTTTAGGAGGTCAGCATTACCTTGATACAAAAGCAGAAAAGATACTACAAGCAAAAATTATAGGTCAATATCCCCAATGAACATAGATGCAGAAATCCTCAAAAAACATTAGCAAACAGAATTCAGTACTACATTAAAAGATTTATACACCATGATCAAATAGGATTTGTTCTTGGGATGCAAGGGTGGTTCAACATGCAAATCAATAAATGTAATACACATAAACAAAATGAAAGGTAGTAATCATATGATCATTTCAATAGATGTGGAAAAAGCATTTGACAAAATTCAACAAACTTTCATGATAAAAACTCTCATCAAATTAAGTATAGAAAGAATGTAACTCAAAATAAAAAAGGCCCTATATGACAAGTCCACAGCTAACACCATACTCAATGGTGAAAAGCTAAATGGTTGTCTTCTAAGTTTAGGAACTAGACAAGGGTGCCCACTCTCATCACTTTCATTCATAATGGTACTGGAAGTCCTAGCCAGAGCAATTAAGCAAGAAAAATAAATAAAAGGCATCAAAATCAGGAAGAAGTAAAATTGTCCGTAGACCTTAAGGTCTCTACAAAAAAATCTGTTGGAACCAATAAATGAATTTAGTAAAGTTTCAGGATATAAAATCAATATATAAAGATCAGTTGCATTTTTATACATTAACAGAAAACCAAAAGGAAGACTAATTAAGAAAACAATCTTCTTTCAATTGCATCAAAAGAATAAAACACTCAGGAAAAAATTTAATCAAGGAGGTCAAAGGTGTGTACACTAAAAAGTATAAAACATGGACAAAAGAAATTAAAGAAGACACAAGGCCCGATTAAATGAAAAGATATCCTATGTTCATGGATAAGAAAACTAATGTTAAAATGTCCATTGTACCCAAAGCAATCTACAGAGTCAATGCAATTCCTATCAAAATTTCAATGTCATTTTTTTTCACAGAAATAGAACAAGCAATTCTAAAATTTATGTGGGATGACAAAAGACCCTGAGTTACCAAAGCAATCTTGAGAAAAAAGAACAATCACCATACACTCTGTGATTTCAAACTATATTACAAAGCTATGGTAATTGAAACAGTGTGGTATCAGCATAAAAAGAGACACGTATATTGATGGAACAGAATACAGTGTCTCTGGAAATAAACCTATGCATATATGGTCAATTAATTTTCTATAGAGGAGCTGCAAATATACAATGGGGAAAGGATAGTTTCAATAAATGATATTGGGAAAACTGGACAGCCACATGCAAAAGAATGAAATGGACCACTATCTTAAACCATATACAAAAATCAACCCAAAATGTATTGAAGACTTAAACATAAGGCCTGAAACTGCAAATTTCTTAGAAGAACAAATGGAAGACAAGCTCCTTGACATTGGTCTTGGCAATGATTTTTTGGATATCATATATATTACCCAATGGAAGGGCATCAAAAGCAAAAATAAAGAAATAGGACAACATCAAACTAAAAAGCTTCTGCACAGACAAGCGAGATAAAAATGGACAAAGGACCTGTACAGACATTTTTCTTAAAAGAGACATGCAAATAACCAACAGGTACATGACGAGTTCAACATCACTAATCATAAAAGAAATGATCATCAAAATCAGTGAGATATCATCTCTTACCTGTTAGGATGGCTACTATAAAAAAGACAAGAGGTAAAAACTGGCTATGTGGAGAAAAGGAAAACTTTGTACACAGTTGGTGGGAATGTAAACTGATACAGGCCAATATGGAAAACAGTACAGAAGTTCCTCAGGAAATTAGAATTTGAACTACTATATGATCTAGCAATCCTACTTTTGGGTATGTATATCCAAAGGAAAATAAATCATATCCCAAAGAGATATCTATACTCCCATGTTCATTGAAGCATATTGACAATAGCCAAGGTATAGAAACAACATAAGTGTTCACCAATGAACAAATGGATAAAGAAAATATGATATATATTACCCAATGGAATATAACATATATACATATGTGTGTGGATACACACACACACTGGAGAATTATTCAGCCACGAGGAAAAAGAAAATTCTGTCATTGCAATAATATGAGTGAAATTGGAGGGGAGTGAGCTAATTGAAATAAAACAGACAATGACAAATACTGCATGGTATAACAAATGGGAACTGAAAAAAAGAAGAGAGATGAATACATAGAAAGTAGAATGGTGGTTTCCAGAGACTAAGGGACTGGGAAAATAGGAGAGGCTGATGAAAGGATAAAAACTTTCAGTTAGCTATCAGATGAATAAAGTCTGAGGATATAAGATATAACATAATGACTATAGTTGATAACTCTGTATTGTATAATTGAAATTTGCTAAGAAATAGTGTTCTTACTAAAAATGACAACAAAAACAATAGCAAGGTAAATGTGTGAGGTGATGAATGTGTTAAGTTGATGGTGGGAATCCTTTTACAATGTATATTTTTATCAAATCGACCCATAGTACACTTCAAATGTATTATAATTTTTTGTTAATTATGACGGGTAGCCTCCAAAATACCAGAATTATCTTCTGGAGGGCAGGCCCCTTGTAGTACAGACTTCCCCAGCTAGGTGAGTATTCTAGGAGCCCCATCTGTATCAGTGTACCAGCTGGTGTTGTTGTGAGAGGCTATGTTCACCTTCAGTGAAATTTTCTTGAAGACTCTTTCAATGTGTTTACCCATTTCATGATGGGTGATTTACGAGTGCACCTGCCCATATGGCACTGAGTGTTCAGCAGTTTTTGACCCCAAAGGCTTGACCCCTTTGTCCTACCTTCCCTATTCACCTCATCTCACCCTGAGTGACCTTATTTTTGTTTCCCCATATGGAAAAAGTCCTCAAACAGAAACATTTTGTTGATGTGAAAGAGGTGAAACAAAAAATGGGAGAAACACTAAAAGGCATCAATATCGACAAGTTCAAAAACTGTTTTAAGCAATGGAAAGAACATCTCAGTAGGTATGTTGCATCAAATGGAGAGTACTTTGAAGGTGACTGAAATTTAAACATGCAAGAATAAATACACAATTTTTTAATAAATAAATCCTGGTTTATTTGCATTCCCCATTGTATACTCAGTATAGCTTTAAAAAGTCATCAACGTATCCCAGATCATCTAGGTTTTCTCCTATGTTATCTTTTAGGAGTTTTATGGCTTTGTGTTTTACCTTTAGGTCTATGATCTATTTCGAATTAATTTTTGTGAAGGGGTAAGGTCTATGTCTAGATTCATATTTTTTACATGTCCAGTTGTTCTAGCACCATTTGTTGAAAATACTATTTTTGTCCCATTGCATTACCTTTGCTCCTTTGTCAAATATCCCTTGACTATATTTACATGAGTCTATTTCTGAGCTCTCTATTCCATTCCATTAATCTACTTGTTTATTCTTTTGCCAATACCTCACTGTCCTGATTACTGTAGCTTTATAGTAAGTCTTGAGGTTGGGTAGTGTCAGTCCTCCAACTTTGTTCTTCAGTATTGTGTTGGGACTATAGCTTCTTTATAACACCTAATATTTTAGTGAGCTTGCCACTTATAAACACTTTTTATATAGTAACTCATTGAATTCTCACAAAACATTATAAGGCAGGTACTATTTAGAGATGAGGAAATAGTTACAGAGATATAGACAATCTCACTCTAGAACTCTGTGTTTAATCATTACATTATTCTGTTTTAGATGAACACGACTTGGATCCTTGAATTGATATTATTATTATAGATTCTGTTATTTAGCTATTTCTGTTTATACTTTTATTGTTAAGGAGATACTTTTAAAATTCCTTTTAATAGACTTCTGGCCAAGATGGAGGCATAGGTAGACACACTGTGCCTCCTTGCACAACCAAAAGAAGGACAACAACAAATTTAAAAACAAAAAACAACCAGAACTGATAGAAAAATTGAACTGTATGGAAGTCTGACAACCAAGGATTAAAGAAGACACATTCATCCAGACTGGTAGGAAGGGTGGAGATGGGGAGATGGGCAGGTGGGCAGAGAGGATTTGAGGCAAGGCAGTGGCTAGAGGACCAGGGCAGGAGAGGTGGTGGCTGTTGGACCTAGCAAGGTGGTGGATTGTGGACTGGGCAGTCCCACATTTACATGCAGATAAACTGGGGGGAACAACTGGGGAGCAAGATAGACCACACAACCCAGGGTGCAAGCACGGGGAAATAAAGCCGCAACCTTCTTATTGAAAACACCTGTGGGGGTTGAGGCAGCAGGGGGAGAAACTCCCAGCCTCACAGGAGAGTTCATTGGAGAGACCCACAGGGTCCTAGAATATACACAAACCCATCCACCTGAGAATCAGCACCAGAAGAGCCCAATTTGATTGTGGTTAGTGGAAGAAGTGACAGAAAACTGGCAGAGAGTGGAGCAAGCAGCACTATTCCCTCTGGGTTCCCTCCTCCACATACAGCATCACAACACAGCAATGTGGGTTACCCTGCCCTGGTGAACACCTAAGGCTTCGTGCCCTTTACTATGTAACAGGCATGCCTAGGCAATAAAACAATGGCCCAAATGAAAGAACAGATCAAAGCTCCAGAAAAAATACAACTAAGTGACAAAGAGATAGCCAACCTATCAGATGCATAGTTCAAAACACCGTAATCAGGATGCTCACAGAATTGGTTGAATATGGTCGCAAATTAGATGACAAAATGAAGGCTATACAAAGTGAAATAAAGGAAAATGTACAAGGAACCACTAGTGATGGGAAGGAACCGGGATTCAAATCAATGATGTGGACCAGAAGAAAGAAAGAAACATTCAACCAGAACAGAACGAAGAAACAAGAATTCAAAAAATGAGGAGAAGCTTAGGAACCTCCACGACATCTTTAAACATTCCAACATCAGAATCATAGAAGTGCCAGAAGGAGAAGAGGAAGAGCAAGAAATGAAAAACTTATTTGAAAAAATAATGAAGGAGAACTTCCCCAATCTGACAAATGAAATAAACTTCCAGGAAGTCCAGGAAGCTCAGAGAGGCCCAAAGAAGTTGGACCCAAGGAGGAACACACCAAGGCACATCATAATTACACTACCCAAGATTAAAGAGAAGGAGAGAATCTTAAAAGCAGCAAGAGAAAAGGAGACAGTTACCTACGAAGGAGTTTTCATGAGACCATCAGCTGATTTCTCAAAAGAAATCTTGCAGGTGAGAAGGGGCTGGAAAGAAGTATTCCAAGTCATGAAAGTCAAGGACCTACATCCAAGATTGCTCTATCTGGCAAAAGTATCATTTAGAATGGAAGGGCAGATAAAGTGCTTCCCAGATAAGGTCAAGTTAAAGGAGTTCATCCTCACCAAGCCCTTATTATATGAAATGTTAAAGGGACTTGTCTAAGAAAAAGATGATCAAAACTATGAACAGTAAAATGACAACACATTCACAACTATCAAGAACTAAACCTAAAAAACAAAAACAAACACAAACAAAGCAAACAACTCGAACAGGAACAGAATCACAGAAATGGAGATCCCATGGAGGTTATCAGTGTGGAGAGGGAGGGAGGAATGGGGGAAAAAGGCACAGGGAATAAGAAGCATAAATGGTAGACACCAAATAGACAGGGGGAGGTTATGAATAGTATAGGAAATGTAGAAGCCAAGAACATATATGTACAACCCATGGACATGAACTAAGGTGAGTGAATGTGGGTGCGAGGGGGTGTGCAGGACAGAGGGGAATAAAGGGAGGGAAAAATGGGACAACTGTAATAGCATAATCAATAAAATATACTTAAAAAAGAAGCAGAGACCAAGCTGACAAAGGCCTAATCTAAATTTAGTCTCTTCCATTCTTTTAACGTTTTTTTTTGAAATAATTAAAGATTCACACAAAATTGTACAGATAATACAGAGAGGTCTCACATACCTTTCACTCAGTTTCTCCCAATAGTTACATCTTATAACTATATTTACTCAAAACCAGGATATTGACATTGTCATGTTCTGTGTCATTTGATCACTTGTATATAGTCACAGAGCTACCCCACAATTAAGAGAGAAGTATTACCAGAAAGATCTCTCTTGTGCTCCCCTTTATAGTCACAACCTCCCCCCACCATCCCTAAAACCTGGCAACCCCTAGTTTGTTCTCCACTCCTATAATTTGGTTATTTTTAAGAATATTGTATAAATAGCCCTGGCTGCTGTGGCTCAGTGGATAGAGTGCTGGCCTGTGAACTAAAGGGTGGCTGGTTGGTTTCCCAGTCAGGGCACACGCCTGGGTTGTGGGCCAGGTCCCCAGTAGTGGGCATGTGAGAGGCAACCACACATTGATGTTTGTCTCCCTCTCTCTCTTCTTCCCTTACCCTTTCTCTAAAAATAAATACTTTTTTTTTAAAAAAAAAGGATGTTATATAAATAAAATAATATAGTATGTCTTCTTACGATTAATGTTTTTCTTTCAGCATAATGCCCTTGAAATCCATCCAAGTTATTTTGTATATCAATATGTAGTCCCTTCCTTTTTATTGCTAAGTAGGATTCACTGATCTGGATATACCACTGTGTACTTAACTAGTCACCTATTGTAGGACATTTGGTTTGTTTACAGTTAGAAGTTATTACAAATAAAGCTGCCATGAACATTTATCTAAAGATTTTTGTGTGAACCTGAGTTTTCATTTCTGTGGCATAAATGCAAGAAGTATGACTGCTGGATTGTAGGTTAAATATATGTTTAGTTTTTAAAGAAACTGCCAATTGGTGTTGCCACTATTTTTTAAATGTTAGCTGTTATAATAGATGTGTTAGGAATATTTCATTGTGGTCTTAATTTGTATTTTTTTAATGACTAGAGATGATGAACATCTTTTCACACATTTATTGCCATATATTATTAGCCTCTCCAGTGAAGAGAATGTGTCAAGGTCACCTTGGGAGAAGATCATGCAGGATGAGAGATGATAGTGTTATTTTTTATATTTTTAAAATAAAAATGTGCAGCATTTTTATTTAGTAAAAAATGGATAACCAAAATAAAAGATATGGAGGTATAAAGGACAGACCACACCTGTTTCACATAGTAAAACCTCCTGAAAAGATCCTTTATTCATCTCTTTCTCCCAAAACTCACCCCCTTTGATAATTGCCCACATCTTTTTAACCTCTCCTTTTTCTCTTCTTCTCTGCAGCCCTACACATCTCTTCTTCATTATAAGAAAGAAAGTGTTACTTCCTTAGCTTCTCCCAATCTTCTTCAATATCATTTCAGGAAAAGGAAGGGTTTGATTGTGACAGTTCATCCTTTGAACCTTAGGGGAGGACTTGAATTCCATCTGATTGGCAAGGTAACCTGAAGAAAGAAGAGTGTTACAAATCAAAAGAGATAAAAAGGGTACCCTAAGGTTTCATTGGATTTCAGTATATAGCAATGTATTTCTGTCTATATGCACCCAATTAAGTGCATTAATGAATTACTAAGCTAACCCTTGCATGATGGCTTTAAAGGTGAAATAATGTTGACATGAACAAAGCAAGCACAACACCAAACAACTAGAAAGAAATACAATCTATTATGTTTCTCATTGACCTATCTTTTTAAAATAGTAACAACAGTATAATCAAATCTGGCAAGAAGCCAGCCAAAATAATTTTAAATTATTTTAAATTGAAATTATTATTAAGGATGATCTTTATTGTGCATTGAGATGTTCCTAGAAATAGATACATGTATGTAATTTATAAATAAATAAATGTCAACAGTCAAAATGATTTAGAGACCACTGTGCTAGTGCATTGGTAGCACTGTTCTCTTCACCTCTCCCACCTTGTCCTACCCCCCGTTAGTCTGTTCTTGTGAAGGTCAGGCTGCTGATATGAGCTCCTACCCAGATCTCTTAAGTTCCTAAATTTCTCTGTTCTCTCTTCCCCCAAGGTACAGATGTTTGGAGGAAATCTGGCCTTGGGTGCCAACTCAATGACTTGAGTCTGTTTTTCTTTGCCTCAGTTCTGGGTAGATTTCTGAGTTTGCTTCTCAAATTCTAGTCCCTCCTCTCAACCTCTAAAGGGACCAGAGACAACCTCCTAGGTTGAATATGTTCCATCACTTAGAGCTTGGTGCCTGTCCTCTACCTGATACTTAGGAAAGAGCCTGGCAGCCTATGTGTCTGGGAAAGAACTAAGAACAGGGCAGAGAATGCCAACACCTACAGTTCTAGTGAGTCATTTATAATAACTTGCTCTGAGGATAAAATTCTTAAAATCCAAAATTAAGAATAAAATTTATTTGTATGTATTTTAAAATAATAATGTATTACTTAATGGAAATACCAAGAACCTCTGCAAAGTACCAAGTGCCCTCCCAATAGAAAGATACATTTACAGTGATACTTTTTGAGTTCCATACTCTGTTGGCTTATGAGTTCCTTCATGACAGGGATCATACCTCATCTTTGTTTCCCTAGGTCTAGCATTGAAAATAATGATCAACATTATTTTTAAATATATATTACTATTACTTTTTAAGCACTTACTATGACCCAGGGTCTTGCTAAGCACATCACAAATACAGGGTGGGACAAAAGTAGGTTTACTGTTGTTCCCATGGAAGATAATACAATCATTGGGCATTCAAGGCAACAAGCTGCATGGAGCAGCCTGTCCCTTGGTATATCCCATGCTGCCCATCATGTCCCTAAGAAGCAGCTTCTCCCATCTCCAGACTCAAGTGCATCTTCGTCCTCAAAAAGTCCATCCACTCTGTGGCTATAATTAGAGCCCCACTGCACAGGTAGAGAAAAGAAAAGGAGTGGAACATGGTCCTGCTGCTATAAAAGAAGCTGGCTTGACGAAAAGGGTCTCCAATTTGGACTGCCACTGAAAAGACTTTGGAGATTTGAGTTTCACTGCAGTAGCCAAAGATGACCTCTACAACAACCTGACGGTGAATCCTCGCCAATGGGCCTGGCCAACCAGGAATTGGCTGAGGTAGTTTGTAGAGTAGTGTCAAGTGGCTACAGCAGTGTCACAGTGGGTGGAGACCACAGCCTGGCAATTGGTACCATTAGTGGCCACGCCTGGCACTACCCAGACCTTCGTGTGACTTGGGTTGATGCCCATGCTGACATCAGTGCACCCCTCATCACTTCACCTGGATGTCTCTCTCCATGGACAGCTGGCTTCATTTCTCCTTAGAAGACTACAGGACAAGGGAACACATCTTCCAGGATTTTCCTACATCAAACCTTGTGTTTCCTCCCCCAAGTATCATGTATATTAGTCTAAGAGATGTGGACCCCCCTGAACATTTTATTTAAAAGAATTATGATAGCTAGTATTTTTCCATGAGAGACATAGGTAGACTTGGTATCCAGAAGGTCATGGAACAGTCATTTGACCTGGATTGGCCAAGGACAGAGGCCAATCCCTCCGAGTTTTGATATTGATGCAATTGACTCTACACTGGCTCCAGCCACAGAAACACCTGTTGTAGGGTGACTGACCTATCAAGAAGACATGTATCCAATGTATTACTGAGGATATACACAATACAGTGTTGCCATCAGCATTGGATCTTGCTGAAGTCAATGCTCAGCTGGCCACTTCGGAGGAAGAAGCTAAGGCTAGAGCTGCTGCCAGTGGATGTGATTGCTTCAATTTTGGTCAGACAAGGAAGGGAGGGCACAATGTCCATGACCAACTGCCTACTTCCACTTCACCACATGAATGAGAAAATAAAGAACATGCAAGACTTTAGAAAATACTGTATACTGACACATGTTCATCACAGTGGGCATCCCAGAGTTGTGAGGTGTTTGAGGGGACAGATACGACATGGTCACCTGGGTCAATACTGCCTTAATGAGAACATTAGTATATCCTCACAGTTGTAAACTTTTCTTCCCCTCTACCTATTGGCGACCAATGATACTACTGTAAATGTATTTGATTCTTTCCAGTTCATAGGGTATAATATGTTGGAGTACTATGTAAATTTAAAGAAGTCATAAACATCATTTATTATACTGATTAAAAAAGAACCCAATAATTAATAAATAATAATACAAGAATAAACTCTGTGTTTGGCATACTCACAACTATAAACCTACTTTTTGCCCTACCTTGTAATAATTTCATTATCCCTCTTATGGATGAAGACTCTAACCTCAGAAACTCCTAGTATAGGTTGAACTTGGATTTGAACCCAAGATTTCATAATTTTGAAACCCTAACTCCTAATAACTATACAATGCCAAGGAGGAAAGAATTGGAGGGGTAGGGAGAGATATAAAGGCTTGCCACTGCTTCTCATGCCAGAAGTAAGGGCATGTTGTTACTTAGAAAACGTGACTTCCAGCCATGTTTCCAGCTAATTACAACTTCTTTGGTGTTAAAGACACTGGCCATGACATCCTCAGACACAGGAAATCTCTTTCTAACATATGTCACAGAAAAAAATAAGTTGTAGTGACACAGGTATAAAGTTAAAAAAAGAAATAGGAAACATACTTTCGAAAAGGCAGCTGAGTTTACGTTTCCTTGGGGAGTCTAGTTATTATTGCTGGCACATAAGATGAAGGTATTTGCAAATTCATATCTCTTAATTTGGCACAAGGTAGTAATTTAAAGGAAAAAAATATGAATGGAAAAAAATCACTGCTTACAACAACACTCAGAACAAGAGTGATGCAATTTTCATTGCATGTCTCCTCAAGTTGGAGAATTCATTAGCACCTATGTAGTACTTAGGTAATTTGAGACAAAGCAAGTTGCAATATTTAACCATAAGTTCATTTTGCTTTGTAGTTCTAGAACTTCATTTTAGAAGCTTAAGTACACCAATTATTTCAACATTAAATATAGATATAAACTACTCATTTCAAGTTTTTTCTCTTTTAAGTCTTGGTCAATCATAAAATTTTCTAAGTAATAAATTCACAAAGGTTAATTCTACTATTGAAGTTAGTTTTAGCCATAAAAATTGGAACATATACCATATTGCTGTTTTCTATTCAATTCTAAATAAATATTAATTTACACTGGTCTTTTAATGGTAGATAGGGCTTCAGATAACTGACCACTTCTTGCTCTCACTTCACTGGCAACACGAATGGGCCCCATCAGCCCAGTATGTAATCATGGATGGATATCTAATCGAACTTCCACCAATCTGATTCTCCCTCCTGGGGATCTGGAATTGAAACCCAGTTGCAATCAACTAAGTCTGCCTGCTTAAGCTGAGTTGCTGCAAGGAGGACTTTTTTCTCCCCCATACACACTAAGCAAAAGTAACAAAGGCAAAAATGAATTATCTTACTGATAAATACCAGTGCTATGAGCTGAATTATGTCACCCCAGAAATTCATATATTAAACTCTTAACTCCCAGTATCTCTGAATGTAATTGTACTTAGAGAGATGATATCTTTAAAGGAGTAATTAAAATGAAGTAATTAGGGTGGCTCCTAATCCCATGTGACTGATGTCCTTATAAGAACAAAAAAATTGACTTCTGGACAAGATGGAGGCATAGGTGGACACACTGTGCCTCCTCTCACAACCAAGATTGAGGACAACAAAAATATAGAACCAAAAAAAAAAAAAAAACCCAACAGAACAGATAGAGGATTGAATTGTATGGAAGTCTGACAACGAATGAGCAGACCAAGCGGGGTGCACAAGGTGGCTGACCATGGTCACACATTGGCACACAGATAAACCAGGTGAAAACGGGCAGCAAGACAGACTGCACAGTGCAGGGCCCCAGTGCTGGGAAATAAAGCTTAAAAAGCACGATTGAGAACACTGGGGTGGGGGTTGGGGTGCTGGGAGAGAATCCCAGCCTTACGGGAGAGTTTGTTGGAGAGACCCACGGGGTCCTAGAACGTGCACAAACCTGCCCACATAGAAATTAGCGCCAGAAGGGCCCAATTTGCTTGGGGAAAGAGGTGGAAGGGACTGGAATCTGAGAGAGAGCAGAGCAAGTGCCATTGTACCCTCTTGGACCCTGCCCCCCCATCCAGCATCACAACCCAGCAACTGGGTTGCCCTGCCCTGGTGAACACCTAAGGCTCTGCTCCTGACTACATAACAGCTGTGACCAGACCAAAAAAAAAAAAAAAAAACCCCAAAAACTAAAACCAAGGATGGCTCAAACAGGAGAACAGATCGGGGCCCCAGAGCTAATTCATCTAAGCGACCAAGAG
>PVKU01016616.1:0-13975 GCA_004027475.1 Anoura caudifer | reverse complement strand
TACTTATTCTCTGTACCTTTGCCCCCTCTCTCCTCCTCCCACCCCCCTCTTGATAACCCTCCATGTGATCTCCAGTTCTGTGGTTCTGTTCCTGTTCTAGCTGTTTGCTTAGTTTGTTTTTCTTTTTGTTTTAGGTGTGGTTGGTAATAATTGTGAGTTTGCTGTCATTTTACTGTACATATTTTTCATCTTCTTTTTCCTAGATAAGTCCCATTAACATTTCGTATAATAAGGGCTTAGTGATGATGAACTCCTTTAACTTGTCTTTATGTGAGAAGCACTTTATCTGCCCTTCCATTCTAAGTGAAAGCTTTTCTGGATAGAACAATCTTGGATGCAGGTCCTTGTCTTTCATGACTTGGAATACTTCTTGCCAGCCCCTTCTTGCCTGCAAGGTCTCTTTTGAGAAATCATCTGACAGTCTGTTGGGAACTCTTTTGTAGGTAACTGTCTCCTTATCTCTTGCTGCTTCTTGGATCCTCTCCTTCATTTTCATCATGGCTAATGTAATTATGATATGCCTTGATGTGTTCCTCCTTGGGTCCGACTTCTTTGGGTCTCTCTGAACTTCCTGGACTTCCTGGAAGTCTATTTCCTTTGCCAGATTGGGGAAGTTCTCCTTTATTATTTGTTCAAATAACTTTTCTACTTGTCGTTCTTCCTCTTCTCCTTCTGGCACCCCTATAATTTGGATGCTGGAATGTTTAAAGATATCCTGGAGGTTCCTAAGCCTCTCCTCATTTTTTTTTGAATTCTTGTTTCTTCCTTCTTTTCTGTTTGGTTGTTTCATTCTTCCTTCTGGTCCACTCCATTGATTTGAGTCCCAGTTTCCTTCTCGTCACTGTTGGTTCCCTGTACATTTTCCTTCATTTCACTTAGCATAGCCTTCATTTGTTCATATAATTTGTGACCAAATTCAACCAATTCTGTGAGCATCCTGATCACCAGTGCTTTGAACTGTGCATCTGATAGGTTGGCTATCTCTTCATCATTTAGTTGTATTATTTCTGGAGCTTTTATCTGTTCTTTTGTTTGGGCCATTTTTTTAAACATTTTATTTATTTATCTTTACAGGGGAAGAGAAGGAGAGAGAGAGGGAGAGAAACATCAATGTATGGTTGCCTCTCATGCGTCCCTTGCCAGGAACTGGCCTGCAACCCAGGCATGTGCCCTGACTGGGAATCGAACCGCGATCCTTTGGTTCACAGGCCCACGCTCAATCCACTGAGCTACACCAGCCAGGGCGTTTGGGCCATTTTTTTTTTTTTTTGTCTTGACAAGACTGTTAGGTAGTGAGGGGTGGAGCCTTAGGTGTTTACCAGGGTGGGGCAACCCACGTTGCTGTGTTGTGGTGCTGTACGTGGGGCAGGGGTCCAAAAGGGAACAATGGTACTTGCTCCACTCTCTGCAGTGTTTCAGTGGCTTCTCCTGCTTCCCCCAAGCAAACTGGGCCCTTCTGGTGCTGATTTCCATGTAAGTGGGTTTGTGTACATTCTAGGACCCTGTGGGTCTCTCCAACAAACTCTCCTGTGAGGCTGGGAGTCTCTCCTGCTGCTGCCTCAACCCCTGCAGGTATTTTCAATTGGTGTTTTGAGGCTTTATTGCGCTGCACCCCTCCAAAATCCTCCACCTCAGTGGGTCCACCCACTGTTCCCTTGCACACCTGGGATCTACCAGCCACCACTTTTTTTGCCATGACCCCTCTCCACTCGGCCACTGTCTGCACCCCTCCTACCGGTCTGGATGAATGTGCCTACTTTAACTCCTTGGTTGTCCGACTTCCATACAGTTCAATTTTCTGCCAGTTCTGGTTGTTTTTTGTTTCTAAATTGTTGTTGTCCTTATTTTGGTTGTACAAGGAGGCATGGTGTGTCTACCTGTACCTCCAGCTTGGCCAAAAGTCAGACTACTATATTTTAACAGGAGGAAGCAATTAAGAAAAGTCAGATACACAGTGTTGCGCACACCACTGTGTTGTTCTGTTCTTGATGTTATGGTTGTTTTGTTCTTTGAGTGCCGATGTTTGCAGGCTGTAGTCATTTTGCAAGGATCAGGGTGTGTGGTAAGAGAAAAGATACCGGGGGCAGAATTATTGTCCAAGAATTATCAGAGCTGGAGAGTAGTTAAAACTAAAAACAGATTTTATTCAAGACTGCAAAGTAGGGGAAAACAGACCTCTCTGTAAAATTGGGCTCCATTTTGAATACAATAGTGCAAATGGGGATTTATAGTCAAGGAGCAGGAAGGGGGTCAGTGGATGGAAAATTACTAAGAGGAATCATCAGGGATAATGGGGATTCTGGCTAAACTGTACAACAGGATCCTTGCTGAAGGCAGGTCAGGCTGATCAGACATTCCCTGGGAGATGGTGGAGGATGAAGAGCCTGGTCAGATATGAAGAGTAATCAGTAATCAAGGGTGAGGTTTGTGGTTAAAATGACTTATCAGAATTCTTGCTAAAACTGGATTTACAGGGAAATGCAAGATGGGCCTAGGATAATGTTCAGGAGTCTGACTAAAGTTTGTTAAGCAAAGGATCTTTGTCATTATCCCAGGACAGCTTCAATGCAATAAAGAACTGTCTGGAGGAGGGCCTGTCCTCAGTTGGACCAAGTTGCAACTCAGTCCTACCCAGGCCTGGCTGATAAATCGGTGAGAATCCTGCCAGGATTTAATTTGCAGGAGTAGTAGAGTTGGCAGGGGATAAGGACATAGCAGGCCAAGGATAAGATGGAGCCTGGGGAGCCAGGTGGTACTACCCTGACTGGTTCCCCATGTCTGAGCCCCAGGAAAGGAGGGGAGGCAGGCAAAAGCTCAGGAAATTGCTGACTTGAGGGGCTCAGAGGCGCCATACCAGGCTATTTGGGGGCTGAATGCCCCCCTACACGGTGACACAGTTAAGGAAGGAACACTCCCTCAGGCTTCTGTCCCAAGGATTTCAGGGACACCAGGGACACGTGGACACCAGGGACATGTGTAGCATACAGGGCATCTGAAGGCCCCTCTGCAGCACCCATTTGGTCTTAGAGAGTCACTTGCCCTCCAGGGCCTAGACAGGTATTCAGGGGAGGACTGTGAGCACTGCTCATGTTCTCCCAGATGTAAAGGAGCCTTTGTTGAGAGCTAATGTCCTATATTAATTGGAGAAAGTGAGAGCAAGGAAAACAATAATTATGTTGAATATGACCCTAGTTCTACCCAAAGGCTATTGTAGCCTGAGTTACCCCAACCCTTTCTTTCCCCAACCTCATCCCTTCAGTTCAACAAAAAGGAAGTTTTTCCCTGGATACCCTCATGTGGAGGGCTTTAGAAGGGCTGCTGCCCAGAAAGGCAATGCGGAGCAGAGGGTAATAGCATGGAGTCTGATTTGGGGCTGCCTGGGAGCACAGTTAGGCCCTGCTACTTAGTTACTATGTCACCTCAAGCTTGTTCTTGAGTTTCTCTGTGCCTCAGTTTCTTTTTCTATAAAATGGAGGTGATGATTATAATAATGGCATCTAACTTGAAGGATTATTTGGACAATTAACTAAATTAAGGGACATCAATACTTAGCCCAAAATAAGTCACCTAATCTCAGGTTACTAGTATGAAATAAGGAAAGTAGGGCCATTAAAAGTAAAGGTGTGGTTGGCAAGAGACCCTGCACCTTTGTAACCCTGTGATTGTAGCTACTAGAAGAGGGGCTCTGCTGGACTCACTGATACCAGAACAGACAAGGGTTTGGGATCCCTATTGCCTCCAGGAAATTAGGTTTCCCAAGAGGGCCACTGAACAGCAACCCATGGTTCAGACTGTGAGTTTAGAAATATATTTGTGCCAGTTCTCATACAGGTAGTCAGGTATGGAGAATAAAGGCACATTTATTTCACTCACAAAGAAACATTTTATAAGCCAGAATGCAACTTCTCACATTTTTAATGGGATCCACTTTGGCCAAGATCAGGAACCAGTTTTCGGTATAGCACACCTAGAACAGTCAGTAGGTGAAGTTTGACCACATAGAGGATACATAGAGTACCGAGTAAATCAACCATGGAAGCCATGTGCAAACAGGCTCTTTGAAAACAATGGAAAGGGGGTGGTTTTAAAAGATTGTTTATCATGGAATAAGCCTGATGATCACTTTCTTTTCTCCTTTCTACAGATGGGTCTAAGGGAGAAGAGTCATAACATTGCTCCCCTGGAAAGTGCTGGAGGAATGCTGCCAAATTACTCCTTTCCAGCTCTTTTTTTTCTGGGCTCCATAGTGCCCATGCTTTTCTGTTTGTTTATTGTGTCCTCATCTCTAGTCACTCACATTCTCAACTTGCAATACTCAAGTTAATAACTTATTTCCAAGGACTATATCTATTAAATCAGATTATATTGGTACTTCAAACTATCCATACAAAATTTAAAAGGTACAAAAGGGTAGAGTGTCAAGGGAATTCTCCTTGTCACCCCTGTCCTCCAGCCATGTAATTTATTTCCTGGGAAATAACCCACACCATCAATTTCTTAGATATTATCCCAGAGATAGTCTGTCTATTTATAAGCAAGTATGATACATTACTCTTTCATGTTTAACTCTTTTTTGTTGCCCAAATGGTAACATACTTGGAGGAATTTAATCACTCCATTAAATCTTCTTTCAATTAGAATTTGCTAGCCATTTGCTTGTCAAGGATTGGTGGGAGAGAAAAGATGTTATAGGCAGCAGCCCAGGGATTACCCAGTTTCTCTAACCTTTACCTCCCCAGTGAGTGATGTGAGGGAGCATGTGAAGGCGACAAGTGTTGTGATAAGAGTTAATGCTCCAATCTTGATAAAGTTTAAAGTTCTCTGAGACATTTAACTCCATCTATTACTGTCATTTATTAGACAACACATAGGATCCTAAGCAATACAAGTAACCCTGGAACAACAAGGGGTCATATTGGGAACTGCCCTGCCTGGTTTCAGAAGCAGTAACCCCTCATGGCTAAGGGTGAGTGAGAGACCTTGGAACCACAAGACACTAAGGAGAAAAAGCTTATCTCCATGGCAGGGGTGCCACTTATGCTACCTTTACTTCACCCATAGCTGGCCCCCAATACTTGATCAGTTAGGCAAAGATGGGTAAGATTCCTCAAGGGAGGGACAACCTAAGATAGGCATGGTCATGAAGGGGCCCTCAGGGAAGGACTTGGGGAGCTATATCAAAGGGGGGTGATGGACCCTTGCCCCTCATTCTGTCTTTAAGAAGTCTCCTAATCTCTTGGCTGCCTCACTTCCCCTGTCTGACTTAAGCCTGAAACAATGCCAGAGGTGGTGTAACCATGTGCTGGAAAGGGCAGGTTCCCTTGGGGGAATCAGGCCTAAGAAAGAATGCATAAAATCCTGTGAAACCTCCTTTGCTAATACCTTCAATTTAAATAAAAGGGTCCGAGCATGAAATGAGGTTTTCCCCCCAAAGTTTTATGGCCCTTTAGCTATCTGACCCTGACTCAAAATAAGCCCTCATAGTTCTTTGAATACTAGCTATTGTTTGATCATTACTGCCTGACAATGACTGATGAGTTTTACATATACACCCTGTATTCCTATGCAAATGAACCCAATAAAAGCCCATTGATGAACAGGCTCCTGGCCCTTCTCTTTGGAGGGATCAGCCACCTTTCCCCAAGCAGATCATGTCTTGGTAAACTTATTCTCATCTGTGGCAGTTAGAGGGGGGATGGGGGGCACTGTGGGCAGAGCCCCCCAACAGGGTCAGGGGTGACAACCTCCTATGCAGTCAAAAATTCACATCTAGATTTCTAGTCAAGATGGCAGCATAGGTAAATATGGTACTTGCCTCCTCCCAAAACCACATCAAAATTACAAGTAAACTACAGAAAAGCCATCATTCAGAACCACCAGAAATGGAGCTGAATGAAAGTCCTACAACTACAGAATTAAAGAAGATACCACACTGGTAGGAGGGGAAGAGATATGGTATGAACTGGTCCCACACCCATATGTGGTGGATGAAAATCAGGAGGGATATCTCAGCTGCAGAGGTCCCCCCTGAGGGGTGAGGTGTCTCAGCCCCACACCAGGCCCCCCAGCCCAGGGTTCCAGTGTCAGGAATAGAAGTCCCCATATGTTTTGGCTATAAAAACCAGCAAGGATTGAGGCTGAGGAAGATGGAAGTTTCTGGAGTTCCAGGAACTTTTTCTTAAAGGGTCTGTGCACAGACTTACCCTGACTCATTCCCTCTGAGCTCCAGCCTGGGTGGCAGCAGCTTGAAATGCACCAGAGACATACAGGGAGGAAATGAATTGTTTGGCATCTGGGAGAGAGCTGGAGGGGCAGCTTTCTCACAGACAGAAATGCTGGTAAAGGACATTGTTCCTTTGATAAGACCTCCCTCCACAGAGCCAGCAGGTGGGTGCCATATCTGTGTCTCTAACAACATAGCTCATACTGTTTACCCTGCTTTAATGATCCCCTAAGGCCCCACCCCATCCAATTTTCAGGCACACCCAAACTGTTTTCAGAGGCTTTTCCATATGAATGAGTTGTCTTGGCTCATGCTTCATATTTTCCTAAATTCTCTCAAACAAGCAGCATCTGGCCTCAGCAAGCCCTGTATCTCTCACTCAGTAGCCCTAGCACTAGCAGCAGCCAGCCTTAGATCATAGCTTGGCCTTACCTGGGCACATACAAGCCCAGGACAAGTAGCAGCCATTTGCAGATCACTTTGTAGCTTATGCTGGGTGGCCTGGGTGGAACACAAGAAGTGTTTGATCTTGGCCTGCACCTCCTGGGAGACACCAGAATGCATTTAGTGGACAGCTTTAGATCACATCACAGCACCGTCAATCAATGACTTCCACAAGTAACACTCAAGGGGTGGACTCAACAGGTACCAGAGCCCTACTAAAGTAAGTCCTACACTGTGGGATGGGCCTCTGCATAGCTAATCCTCCACAGTAGTGGGAGGTCAGTGGTTGGTGGTCACAGCTAGTCCTTGTAGCTGATTGGCCTGGATAATTCCATCCCATTGATGTGCCAATGCAATCAAGGCTCAACTACAAGAGGGGGGTGTATACAGTTCATGGCGGGGGGCTGCACCTTGAATGCTCAATTTGGGTGATCAGGGAAGCTGTGCCACTGGGCCCTACAGCACATCTACTACATTAGGCCACTCTACCAAGCCTGGGAGAAATAGAAGCTCTATCTAATACATAGAAACAAACACAGGGAGGCTCCAAAATGAGGAGACAAAGAAACATGGTGCAAATAAAGGAATAGAATAAAACTCTAGAAGAAGAACTAAGCAATCTACAAGATGCAGAGTTCAAAGCACTGATTATAAGCATACTCATGAACTTAGTAAGAACCTCAACATCATAAAAAAAAGAACCAGTCAGAAATTAAGGATAGACTAATTGAAATGAAGAATAACTTACAGAGAATCAATAGTATAGTGGATGAAGCCGAGAATAAAATCGGTGATTTGAAATATAAGGAAATAAAAAACACCCAATCATAACAACAAAAAGAAAAAAGAATTCTCCCAGAAATGAGAATAATGTAAGGAGCATTTGGGATAACTTCGAGTGTACCAACACTCCCATCATGAGGGGGGTGCCAGAAAGAAAAGAAAGAGAGCAACAAATTGAAAACCTATTTGAAAAAATAATGACAGAAAACTTCCCTAACTTGGTGGAGGAAATAGATGTACAAGTCCAGGAAGCATAGAGCCCCAAACAAAATGAACCCAAAGAGGCCCACACCAAGACACATCATAATTAAAATGCCAAAGGTTAAAGACAAAGAGAGAATAAAAGCAGCAAGAGCAAAGCAGTTAGTTAGTTACAAGGTAACTCCCATAAGATTGTTAGCTGATATCTTAAAAGAAACTTTGCAGGCCAAAAGGGATTGGCAAGAGATATTCAGAGTGATGGAAAGCAAGGACCCACAATCAGGATTACTCTATCCAGCAAAGCTATCATTTAGAATCAAAAGACAGATATAGAGCTCCACAGACAAGAAAAAGCTAAAGGAGTTCATCACCACCAAACCAGTATTATATGAAATTTTAAAGGGTCTTCTCAAAGAAGACACAAATATGAACAATAAAATGGCAATAAATACATATCTATCAATAACTGAATATAAAAAACAAAATAAATGAACAAACAGAACCGAAACAGAATCATAGATACAAAACATTTTGAGAGTTGCTAGATGGGAGGGAGCTTCAGGGAAGAGGCAAAAAGACAAAGGAATTAAGAAGTACACATTTGTTGTTACAAAATAGCCAGTGGGGATGTAAATTACAGCATAGGCAATATAGTCAATAATAGTCTAATAACTATGTATAGTGTCAGATGGGTAAGATTTATCAGGATGATCACTTATTATGTAATGTCTGATCACTAGGGTGTACACCTGAAACTAATATTATAATTATGTCATCCATAATTGAAAATAAAAATGATTAAAAATCAAAAATAAAAAAGCAAAAAACCTATATCTAAATTTAACTCCCCCAAATTAACTATGAATAGATTACTATTGACAGGAAGCCCTACCAATAATATAAACTGTTGATTAATACACATTTTGTATGTTACTTGTATTATATACTGTATTTTTACAATAAAGTAAGCTAGAGAAAAGAAAATGTTATTAAGAAAATCATAAAGAAGAGAAAATATATTTATAGAGCTGTAAGTATTTATTGAAAAAAAACCCACATAAGAGTGGACCTACGTGGTTCAAATCCATGTTGTACAAGGGTCAACTCTATACCTGAATCTGGGGTGGTTGACACAGGTGCACTTTATTGGTGCCTGTTTATAGGTACACATGTTTGTGGTTAGACTTTCCCCAGAGAGTATGAGTTGAACTCATAAACTGAGACCAATGGTTTTCACTGACAGTGCTTTGAAAGTTTGATTAGGTTTCACTCCTGGCACTCGGTGAATGGGGGCCAGAAATGCTAGACATCCATAATACCTAGGATAATCCTGCACAAGAAATAATGTTTTTTTTTTTTAAGATTTTGTTTATTTTAACAGAGGAGAAGGAAGGGAGGTGAGAGAAACATCAATTGGTTGCCTCCTGTCACCCCTAAATGGGGACCCAGCCCATAATCCAGGCATGTGTCCTAACAGGGGATCAAACTGGTGACATCTCAGTTTGCAGGCCAGAGCTCAATCTACTGAGCTACACCAGCCACAGTGAAAGAATGCTTCTTGAATTTGAATTCAGGTTTTGAACGCCCCAGATATTTGTGTAGTTTTTTTAAAAGCCCATCTTTAAAAATTATCTGATCCTAGAACCTAATTTTGTTTCCTACATAAACTCAAACTATTTTCTGCATAGTCACATATATTACATTTCCCAGAAATGTGACTACTGTGTGAATTGAAGGAGGCTTGCACTGTTTTTCTTGGAGCTTCAATGTGCACTGCTCCCCATTCTAGAAAATCACATCACTGACAGCAGCACTGCCTATGGTATTTAAGTTGCTGATAAGACTCAAAAACACTATATCAGGCCCCATTGTTACCATATTAATTCTACATTTAGCCTCAAAAATTTGACAGTTTCATTAATTTGATTGTGCCTGAACATTTTTGTGGAAATAGATATTCTTTTTCTATATTTACCATCCTTTTATTTATCCCTTATCTTATAGCATTATATTGAATTTCTTTCAATATTATATGGGTAAACAGATTGTATTATAATTTTCATTTCCAAATATAACAGTATTTGTTATGTGAAAAAAAGTGGTGAGTTGCTCTGTTTTAGGGCCTCTCCTAGAGGTGGAGATAGTTGGGTAGAGTAAAAGATGAGTAAGGGACCAGTAGTAGTAGAGTCAGTTGGGATGACAATGGGAGACTCCAAATTGGAAGTTATACATGGTCACAGCCAGAGGTTTCATCTTCCTACTCTCTGAGTCAGGAAGGTCTTTTTCTTCAAGGGAGCGTGCAGTCTCATTCCTACATGGAGCCTGGCTTCTACCTATATCCTATGGGGTATCTTGTAGCAGAACAATGTGTGCAGTGATTACATAGGACCAAATGCAAAAACAAGCATGCAAATGGGCAAGAAAACCACCCCAAAGAACCCCAAATTAATGATGGGTAGAATTTTATGTATGAAGATCTAAATCAGGCATAAGATACAGTAGGTGCTAATTACAAAGATATTTTATTTATATTTATAATATAGAAATATACTTACATTTATATATTCATTTTATTTTTTCATATGCTTTTAAAACATGTATCTATAATATCTGTAGGCCCTTCCATTCTTTTCTTAGGCAATTAGTTTTAAGAAACATAGTTGATATATTGTCTTGCACAGAAAACCTGAGAAAAAAAGAAGTCTGTCTCCCTGTGCTTTTCTAGTACCCAGTCATGCACCACATAACAAACTGCGTATACAAATGTGATCCCATATGATTGTAATGGAGCTAAAAAAATGTTTCTTGTCTAGTGACATCATAATGGTCCTAATTTTTACTTGTGTATTTGTGGTGACACCAATGTAAACAAAGATACTGTGCTTTCCAGTTGTAGAAAACTATATAGCACATACAATTACAGTAGCAGACATCTAGGTTTGTGTAAGTGCATTTTGTGATGTTTGTGCAAGCATAAAATTGCCTAACAATGCATTTCTCAGAACTTATCCCCTTAGTTAAGGAGTGCCTGACAGTACTCTGACCACAGATAAGGCTCTCATAATAGAGGGTGAATTAATAGGAAACATTCTATAATAACCATTTATCCCATGAGGGGTATGTGGAAGCCATTTCCCTATGTTTTCTAAACCCCACATTTCTGATGTTCTTCACCTCCCTCATACTACCTGTGTGGAACTTCCTGGAATGGCGCTCCAGTTCAGAGGACTTCTCAGGGCTCAGCTCCTGACCAATCTGTATCTTTGCTACCCCTGCTTCAGCTCTGTACTCAACTACCTGGACTATTTTGAAATCTACCTAATGGCCTTACTGCAGAGAAAACAATGCCCTTAGTGTGCCCCATTATCATTGTTATCTCATCTTTCCTCCCTTCTCTGTCCAGAATTTCTTCAACCATCCACAGCCCCCTTATTTCCTGTGTTCTACCACACTTACTTAACCATGGTTTGCCAATTATACTCCAGCCTAATAATAGCTGTGCTCCACGCTGTTGTAACTACAGTGTATATACACTTCTGTATTCTGATTTTTTCATTTCAGTGTATGTAGAAAATTATACTGCCTTACTCCAACATAGCCTTCAAAAAAAATTTGTCTTGGCTTTAAAATTGTATTACATCAAGGGTAAATATTATTATTTACTTCCAAAATAATGCTGAATTAAAGATTTTGTGACTAAAGATTTTCTGTTCATTTGCATTATTTACATTGGCTAGATTGCCAGAGGTGGGGTTTCTAGGACAGAAGAAATGAACACCTTATGGCTTACTCAGATCTTTCAGTATGTCATCATGATACACTACAAGTTATGTTTTGATTTTGTTTTTTAAGTATATGTTATTGATTATGCTATATCACTTGTACAAAATTTTCCCCCTTTCCCCCCTCCACCTAGTATCCCCATTCCCTCCAGCAATCCCCCTCCCCAGTTCACGTCCATGGGTTGTGCATGTAAGTTCTTTGGTTTCTCCATTTCCTACACTGTTCTTAACATCCCCTGTCTATTTTGTACCTACCCAATTATGCTTCTAAATCCCTATACCTTATCCTACATTTTCCCCCAACCCCCTCCTAGCTGATAACCCTCCAAATGATCTCCATTATCTATGATTCTGTTCCTGTTCTAGTTGTTTGCTTATTTTTGTTTTTGTTTTTGTAATTCAGTTGCTGGTTGCTGTGAATTTGCTGTCATTTTAGTGTTCATGGGTTTGATCTTTTTCTTAAATAAGATCTTTTTTAATCATTGTTCAAGTACAGTTGTCTCCGTTTCCCCCCACTACTCCCTCCACCCCAGACATACCCACTTCCCACCTTTGATCCTACCCCTCTTTGCTTTTGTCCATGTGTCCTTTGTACATGACCCTGAAAACCCTTTCCCCTTTTCCCCTCATGACCCCCTCCCACCTCCCCTCTGGTTACTTCTGTTAACATTTCATATAATAAGGGCTTGGTGATGATGAACTCCTTTAGTTTGACCTTGTCTGGGAAGGAGTTTATCTGCCCTTTAATTCTAAGTTATAGCTTTTCTGGATAATCCTGGTTGTAGGTCCCTGCTTTTCATCACTTTGAATACTTCTTGACAGTCTCTTCTTGTCTGCAAAGTTTCTTTTGAGAAATCAGCTGATAGTCTTATGGGAACTCTTTTGTAGGTAAATCTCTACCTTTCTCTTGTTGCTTTTAAGATTCTCTCTTTATCTTTAACCTTTGGCACTTTAATTATGATGTTTCTTGGTGTGGTCTTCTTTGGGTCCAACTTGTTTGGGACTCCCTGTGCTTCCTGGACTTGTATTGTTGCAGAAGAAAGAATTCACACGCGGTGGAGATGGTGGAACACGAGCCTTTATTTACGTTCACGGGCCCAGAGGAGCAAGTCTCCAAATTCTGAGCCCCGATCCTAGGCTGAGCAGGGCTTTTATTGCTCTCCCAATGCCCTATTCTATGTGGCAAAAGCAGGAGGTACAGAAGCTGATGCGAAAATAACTCTAGCCTTGAGGTGTCCTTGAGGTGTCCTTATCGGAAGCTGGGTGTTCAGAAGCCAAAGCGGGAGTTAGTGTACAGAAGCCAAAAATGGGAGTTAGCTGCTACATTCCCCCTTTTGATGCTAAACAGCGCTAGTGTCTGTTTTAGCATCAACATAATAGTCTGCATATTCTTCTTCCTCTATTTGGGTGGGTTGCAGTCTCTGGTAATGGTGTCTCTGGAGGGACAGGATTTTCGCGGTGGCCTTGCAGGTTACAGTGGCCTCAATCTGCTGGGTTATGCTGCGTAATATACAGGGGCCTAGGGTGAGTATTAGGAACAGGACAAGCAGTGGGCATAAAATGAGGGTAAATACCGAGAACAGAATTGATTGCCACCAAGCGTATCCTCCAGTTGGGGAGCTGAGGCCACCGATCTTATGGCAGATATCCTTTAACTTGTTAATATTTTCCTCCACTATGCCACTTTCATTAACGTAATAACAGCATTCCTCTCGGAGGAAAAGACATGTGCCCCCTTTTCTTCTGTAAATAATTCTAGTGCTCACCGATTCTGTAGGGCTACCCCGGCCAAGGAAGTGACCTGCCTTTGCAGGGAGGCAAAAGATAGTGAGGTGGCATTGAAGGCGCAGTCTAGCTCTCCCGGAGTTCTCAGGCGGACTGAAGGCTGGTCACTAGCCCAGCGCTACCTAGCCCCGCTCCGATGACTGACGTGGCAAAGGTTAACCCTACTAACACTGGCAGGAAAACCTCCCACTTCTTATGACTCTGTGCTAGCAAGGTATTTAATTCTCCTGACTGATACAGGACTAGCTGTGGGGCTAGGGCTACTGGGTAGCAGGGTGAAGGGGTGCTGCTATAGACCAACCGATGGAGAGTCCCGTTGCACCAGAAAAAGGTTCCCAGTGGGCTGGTGATGGCTTCAGAGGCAGGCAGTGTCTGGTTGCAGGTTCCGCCTGGTCCGTAGCATTCTGGAGTTCCAGCAGACAGGTCCTGGAATAGAGGGACACCTTGGAGAGAGAATGATATTAGTTCATGGGATACATTAAAAACTTGAGATAGTGGGACTGCCGTCAAGGGTGGGCGGTCCAGGTAGGCACATAGGAGGCAGTCACTATAATTGCCGGGACTGGTCAAGTTGAGGATCCGGGTCCCTTGCTGTATTAAGGCCATCCAGGAGAAAGGCCTCACGGACTGTTCAGTATTCAATCCTTCTGTTAGGACTTTCTCCTGCTCTTCTATAACAGTATGGACATGGTATATGGTATTCAGGCTGGGGTTTTCTGCTTCTTGGGCCTTGTATATGAATATATCTCCTACTGGC
>PVKU01016615.1:0-13979 GCA_004027475.1 Anoura caudifer | reverse complement strand
GGGACGTTTAAAGATGTCCTGGAGGTTCCTAAGCCTCTCCTCATTTTTTTGAATTCTTGTTTCTTCCTCGTTTTTTGTTTGGTTGTTTCTTTCTTCCTTCTGGTCCACTCCATTGATTTGAGTCCCAGTTTTCCTCCCATCTCTGTTGGTTCCCCATGCATCTTTCTTCATTTCACTTATTGTAGCCTTCATTTTTCATCTAATTTGTAAGCAAAATCAACCAATTCTGTAAGCATCCTGATTACCAGGGTTTTGAATTGTGCATCTGACAGGTTGGCAATCTCTTCATCGCTTAGATAAATTGGCTCTGGGGCTTTGATTTGTTCTCCGGTTTGAGCCATTTTCATTTCTGTTTTTTTTTTCTTTGTTTGTTTGTTTTGTCTAGTCTCAGCTGCTCTGTAGTGAGGGGTGGAGCCTCAGGTGTTCCCCAGGGCAGGACAGCCCAGTAGCTGGGTAGTGACGCTGTATGTGGGGGCGGGGTCTGAGAGGAGACAATGGCGCTTGCTTTGCTCACTCTCGGATTGCTCTCCCTTTCACCTCTTCCCCTTTGCCTGGATTATCTGCACCTGAATGTGGGACCACCCGGTCAGCCAGCTGCCTTGTGCGGCCTCACTGGGTCTGCACAGTTGCTGCCCTGTGCCCGGGGTCTGCTAGTCGCTGCCTGTGCACCTGGGGGCTGCCAGCTGCTGCTGCCTGCGTGCCTGGTCCGCACCGCCGCTTTTTCCTGCTGCGACTCCGCCCCTCTTACCGGTCTGGATGAATCGTTGTTGGACTTCCAAACAGTTTGATTTTCTGAGTTCTGGTTGTTTTCTTGTTTCTAAATCTTTGTTGTCCTTAATTTTGGTTGTGAGAAGAGGCACAGTGTGTCTGCTTATGCCTCCATCTTGGCCGGAAGTCCCAGTGTCTATAATTTCATCTTTCTTTCCCAATCATCTTTATTTGTCACTCAGATCTCTTGTCCAGAAGGATCAGATGTGAGCAGGAAAAGGAACTTTCATTAGATGTAACCAGCATTAAATGTGACCCTCCTAGGCATTCCCATGCTAGTTGGAGATGTCCCCGGGATGGTCAGAATAGAATCTTGAATTTTTAACATTGGTTTATGTAACACTATTCATCCCTTACTGCTTTTGTTCTGATCTTGATGCAGAAAGGAGCTGATCTTTTTCTGGGAACAAAGAGCCTTACTGAAGTGTATGGACAGGAGGAGATGAGGGAGGTTGTGTCAGACAATCAACACATTGGGAGCAGCTTCTGATAAAGGGCACACGATTGTCAGGCTCAGATAATCCAGCCAGGCAGGCTCATGACACCTGTGAGTTCCTAGGGTTGCAATGGTGTGGCCAGAATCAGTTGGTCTGTAAGTTGAAGTGTGGACTGTGTTGATACGCCACCCACAGCCCCAAGAGGGCTTTGAGTTCCGATCAGTGTGTCGGGAGCAGACAGAGCACAGCCCCTTGTGATGTGGCTCCCTGATCATGGGACAGACGTGTCGACTTTGGCAGGAATCATGAACCTGCCTGCAGCTGCAGCCCCACATCAGAATCATGGTGTCAGCCTCTGTCAGCAGAGACCAGGCAGGTACTTGGGCATTTCCATGAGGGGGTCAGACTGGTCAGCCAGTACCATCACTTTATTTCTGCAGTCATGGCCCAAGAGATAAGTACATTAACTTCACCAGCCTGTACTTTTCCACTTGACTGACAATGCAGCTAGGCCATGTACAGAAATCTTGAGTTCTGCCAGCCAGAGGAGTGACCAAATTTGCTTTTGGTTATGAAAAACTGGCTCTGATGCCAAGCAGCCATGGTAGCCCAGTGGACAGCAGCTGTCGGCTTCCCAAGCATTAGGGGACCAGACCTACGCCTCATTGGAATCTTGCTGAATTGAGGACCCCGCAAAGCCAATGTTTGCTGCAGACCAGGCAGGAGAATGGAAAACCCACGTGCCCCAGGGGTAAATCCATGCATTCTTGACTATCCCGTTTCCACTTGAAGAGCAAGGCTTTTAGGCTCTCCCTGCCTTGGAAGTCCTGGAGCTGAGTTGATCCACCTCAACATGGGAATCTCAGGAGAATCACAGGCCTCCCTCCATGGGTCGAGGCTTCACTTTCAGCAGTAAAAATCTAATGGTTGGCTGTTATGATATTCATAATAATACTAACAAGATACAATTTCTATTCACCCAGCATGGATGGTTTTCTCACATTCACTTGTTCTTATACCATTCACAAGAAAGCAAAAACGCAACCACACACAAACCCACTGTCCGTCTTTGAGTTCTCCAGGAGCTTCAGGCACTAGATCAAATATAAGTGAGAGGATCTGTTTCATACCTGCAAGAGCTCGGCAATTATTTCATGAAAACACTCCACATTGAAGTTGAGACTGTTTCCTGGACTTCTAGCCCAGTATGTTCCTGCATGAGATTATGCCTTCTTATTGCACATTTGAATCAACACTTGAAAAGAGAACGTGTTGCCATAACCACAACTATTATTCAGTCTAAGGCACCAGCAGTTTATTTTCTAACTTAAAAAAAATTCAAATAATAGTCATTTCTTATTGCCTCCAAAGTCCTTGAAGTATAAACTATAACTCTATAATCAACATCATGCAGCTAGACTGGTGGTTAAGATTTTTGTCCCATTCTTGTGAATCAAAGTCTAAAAAAAAGTACTCGAACACCACTGACCAATGAGGCTTTGAGAAGTATATTGATAGCTCCGAAAAATTAACTTATTCTCTTCTTTTCTGAAGGAAAAAAGAAAGGGCATGGCTGGACAATATATAGAAAGAAAGAGCAGAGAAACATACCTCGAAGAGGTAAGCAGGCAAAGGGGAGCAGTCACACCTTTGGAGTTTAGGACGGCACTGCTTCTTGTGCCCTTGTGGCCTGCACACACCTGTGGGCTCTGACAATTTCCCTGCTACTCTGTCAGGTAGAATACAGGCTAAGACGCTGTAACAGAGAGGCCTGAAAATGCAGTGGCTTCAGCAAAATGGTTTATGTCTCATACACATCACCATCTGGACCTAATGATCCAGGCTGATAGGGAGACACTGCCATCCTCAGTACCTGGCTTCTTCACTGGGTCAAGAATTCTCATTGATTAATTAAGGAAGATGTTCCAAAGAAAGCACATCAACAAAGCAGAGTGTAGACCTCACTAGTGTGTCTCAGTTGATTGGTCATCATCAGGCCATATGTATATGTATGTATATGTGGTAAAAATACACATATAAACATGAATATATACATATTTGTGATAATGTTTTTATATATGTATAAATGCTTGTTTATACATGTGTATCTGTCTCTGTGTATAGATATATAGAAAAATCAATGGCAGTTCATCCATAAAAATATATGCAGTGATCCCTGACTGGGAATCAAACCATACATTTGGTCTATGAAATATAAGTGATATTTGTACATTTTTGCTTTTTAGATATATGTGTATACATTCAAAATAGTAAACATGTTCAACTATTGTAATGAAAAAATATTATTTGAATCATAACATACGCAAAGAAAAAGTCCAAGAGGATGTTTTTGGGCAAGTTAATTGTGGTTATTTCCAGATGGTGATGTTTCATACAATTTTTATTTTCTAATTTTTCAATAATGTATATGTATTACTTTTGATCAGATCCCTGAAATATTGTTTATTTTAGCAGTTTTTTAAAGAGCTCCTTTCTTTTAGACAACAAGGGAGAGACCTCATTTTCTACATGATTGACAATTTTGAATCAGTAGATCTATAAGATTTTTAAGTCCAATTAAAAATTATTAATTTTCACCAGCCTGCATATCTTATGTTCTTATTAATTTACATGGTTGCCTTGCTGGTGAATGTATGCAATTTTGTATGGAAAGAAAGAAAAAGTGGTTGCATGCATTTTAAGATTATTTTCAAAAATCAAATATAGGGATTTAATCATTGCAACATTTTTCTTTCAGCCTACATGTCAGTAGGTAAATTCTAAACCATTTCTTTCCAAAGTACAATGAAATCTTGCATGCAATTTAAAGTCATCTCTAATATTCTGGAACCCCGTGGCTGACCCTCACCATTCATTTGCTTTCTTGGCTCAGTGTGAAGTGAAGGTCTTCACAATGGAATCCACTGTTCCGGCACCTACTTTTGAAGGCTCGTGTCAGCTGCTATTTTGCCCAACTCTGTATTTTCCATGCCTGCCCCCAAACAGCAGCAAAGCTGTTGGCCAGTTGGTCTTGAGTAGAAAGAAGTTGAAAGTGAATCTGCAGGATCCTGACAAGATTAGACAGGAGGTAGACTTCGTGTCACGTCCTCTTTGTATGATGTGCAATCGATACATTATTTGCTTAGGTTTTGCATTCCATGAGGGTGGCTCTAAGATGTATGATGTGGTCCAATGTAGGAAGGCTAGTACAGAGAAGTTTGACAACCACTGTCTTTAATTCTCAGTTAATTCTGTGCATCCTCTTATTTGTCTTTATGTAATTGGTTTCAGGTAATTTTGGATACTCTGTAGCGTTTCTTTACACAATATTATTCTTCAGCCAATAGATTATGGTGGGACACAGGAACTTTTAGATATTTTACTCTCCTATGGAAATATTATGATGTGGATTTTGTACTTTTGATGTGTCACAAGTTCCCCATTGAAACCCAAAGTCATGTCTGGGAAGCTTTGTCATTTATTACCATACATGCAACAGTTAGGATCGCAGTGAGAGCACAGAGAGGAAGTGGAGATCTGCCAACGGGAGACTGCGGCTTTGCCAAGGACAGGCTCATGACAAACAGCAGAGGCCACAGCATTCGGTCTTGAGTGTGAATGGTGTCCCATGTGTGAATGGAGACAGTGTATTTACTGGACAGAATTCAAAAACAAACTCAGAAACTGCTGACTTTGTAAAGAGTTTTGGGAAGTATGTGTTTCAGGGACTGAGGACTTTCATGAACAGGAGTGATTATGAACAGGTTACATTTAGCCATAGATGTAGGTTTTCTAGAGTGTGGTTGTTGCTGATTGGCTGATTTTCAGAAGTGTATGGCTTCAACTGATTAGCTGACTTTAAATGTGGTTGGTGACATAAGTAGTTATTGGCTAATTGGGATGAGTTTAAGAGTGGTCTGGAGACAGGTAACAGGGGATAACAGGGGGCGGGCCATCAGGGAACATGTATAAAGGACACATGGACAAAGCCAAGGGGGCTAGGTTTGAGGGTGGGAGGTGGGGAAGGATGAGGTGGAGGGGGCATGGTGGAGTGAAAATGGATATAACTGTACTTGAACAACAATTAAAAAATGTGATCTGGTACTTAATTTTACCCTTTTTCAAAGAATAGTTGTTTTTTTTTTTTTCCTGGAAGAATACAATCTTTTTTATATTATTCTTAGGGCTACGGTAGAAAAATAAAAGTTGAGGAAGCAGAGTGAAGTGCAAAAGACTGGGAGAGTGTGGCCCTGTAGGATCTCAGGTGTGATGGTTGCAGGAGTTATGTGTTGTTTTTCGAGGATGCCGTTCATCTTAACTCAGAACATCAGTGTGCCACATAAGAGCCCCAGGAACTCTTCTCTATTTCAGGATCTGTGGACACTAACTTTCTTGTTTCTGTTTAGTAGCTGGTGAACTAGAAGCTCCCCAGGTGGGTGGGCAAGGAGAGTCTGAATAGTTTACTTGTAGCCTACCACCCTGAAAGACTAGGTGAACTTGACTTAAAGAAACAGTTATGATAAAGAGAAAAAGACAAGAGAATAAAAAGGGAGACTTAAAGGAGACTTGGATATACAGAGGACTAATATTATGTTTCAGAGGAAGAAGTAGCAAAACAAAATCCACGAGGGTATCAAAAATAGTATCATTAAGGCATATGAAAACAGTCTTAATTATGATTTTGCCCAGAATCAGAGCCACCAGCACGTGGAAATGAGAAGTGTTCCTGCGTTATGTGCTCCCCAAAAGATGTGCCAGGAGATCTGGAGCCAAGGACTGAAAGGAGTCAAGGTACGATGCTACATGAGGTCATGGCATGAGGGCGGGTCCATAGTTACCTGGGACCCCAGGTGGAGTGTGACAGGCAGTCCAGTCATCTTACTATGCTGTTCTCTGCCTTTTCTGGACCTGACCCTTTAAGGAAGAGCAGGGTGTTAAGAGATAATTGTAAAGTCACGTTTAACTGGACGGGCCCTGTCAATTAAACATGAACAATGTAGCAGAAATGCACTCTTAAAATGGCAGTATCTAGTTTCCTGCATTGCTCTATCAGTAATAATACCTTGAATTTATGTCATTATTTCCATTGTTGTCACATCGAACATTCTATGGAACCCAAGAACACAAGGTGTACTTCTGCCAGTAGATGTGCCATTTTTTCACAACCTTACCAAGACCTTAGAGACACCTGATCCTGCCACTTTTTGTCAGGGGGGGAGACTCCCAATCAACTGCTCTTAACCCAGCGTGTATATTTGGTGGATGTCCTCTGCGTGTCACTAATTCATGTAGCATTTTTCCCACAAATTTTTTGCCATAAGATATTACTAAACTCTCACAAAAATCTTAAGACCTAGACAGGATAGGACGCTTATTCCTATTCATGAGTAATTGAAGTATGTAGGTATTTAAGAGGTTTTTTTTTTTTAAGTCCCATTGAGTACAAAAAAGGAAGACCCAGGCTCATCCTGGATCATACTTCTCAATTCAGGAGACTTTTAATTTCTTTATAAGGACAACTCTACTTTGGGAAAACTCAAGAGGAAAAGAAGTAAGAGTGCATAAGATTTTACTTGATTTTGATGTTGAAATGAGGTTATTAATGCCAGAGTTTCATTAGTACTATGATAAGTGAAAATAATATGATGGTCCCACAAAAAGTGTCCATATCCTAATCTCTGGAACCTGTACTGCATTTTCTTTGGTAGCAAAAGGGATTCTACTGATATAATAAAGCTAGGGGCCTTGAAAGGGGAATTTATTTGAGATATCTTCATGGCACCAATATAATGAATTGGCCTTAAAAACTGGAGAACAGTTTCTGGCTGTGGAGAGAGGGAGAAGATACTTTGGGAAATGCAGAGAACTGCAATATTGCTAGCTTTGAAGATGGAGAAAATGAACAAAGATACGGGTGACTGGTAGAATCTGAAAAAGTCATGGAAATAATAGCTTCTCCACAGCTTTCAAAAAGGAATGAAGACCTACCAAAACCTTAATTTTAGCCCAGAGAGAAGCTTGTCTGACTTCTAACCAATGTATCTGTAAGACAGTAAGTTTGGATTGCTTTCAGCCGCTACATTTGTGTTCATTTGTATGGCAGCTACAGAAGAGCAATACAGATTTTGGTTGTTGGATGTGGGGTGGGGCTGTAACACCTTCCTATAAAGGTGGAAGTGGCTTAGGACTCAGGCATTGGGAAAAAATTTAAGTAGAATGATAGAAATTGTCTACATGGCCTGGAATAGTTCATTAGTAGAAATGTTGATCCTAAAGACAGAAATACTGACAGAAAGCACAGGGAAGTTTATTTTTGTAGACATCTGGAAATCAGACCTTTCAGGGTATATATGAGGAGATTTCCAAACAAAATGATGAAGGTGAAGCTGGTTTTATTTTACTACTTAGAGCAAAATGTGAGAGGAAAAAGATATATTAAGGGAAGAACTGCTCAATAAATGAAGTGACTTGATGATTTGGAAAATTCTTAGCTTATGCAGATTGTAAAGATGCTAAAATTAGGAAATTCACTGTCAGGACATTGCTCTATAGAATAAGAATCTGGCCTAATGACTTTTTGCTGATGCCTCAGAAGTAGCAACAGATCAGGGTCCAGTCACATAAAAGGTTCTTTGAAGAGTTTAAGTGTGTGAGTCACAGATCCCCTCAAGCCATCCCAGCAGAAGTAAAACACAGACACGTAATTACATACAAAAGAGCTGTGGAGGAGACTCCTTAAAGGAGTAAATATACATAACATGATGGGAGATCCGGAAGATTGTTGAGACTTTTATACCGATAGAAACAGAGCTGCCGAGGTCCAATCCCTGGGACCTGTAATCTGTTTCTTTACGTGGAGAAAGAGAGTCGAGGATGTGACTGGGGATCTTGAGATGGAGAGGTGATCCTGGGTTACTTCAGTGGCCCCAGTAAAATCACAGGTATCCTTAAAATCAGAAAACCTTTCCAGCTGTGGAGAGAGGTTTATGTGCCACGAGATAACAAGAGAGATCAACAAGTGTGGCAGACGAGACACAACGAGCCAAGAAATGTGGGCAACTTCAGACTAGAAAAGACAAAGTGATGGATTTCTCCCTACAGCCTCCAGAAAGGAGCAGAGCCTGGTGGACCCCTTGATCCAGCCCAGTGAAGCTTGTTTCTGACTGTGGCACTGCCACATTCCCCTTACTCTGAACCACCGTGCAACGCACAAGACATTGTAAACATTTAACATATGCCAACTGAACTGTAAAATGTTTTCTTCTGAGACAAAACAATGAATTACACAAATATTAAGTATGTTATTTAACGAGTTCTGAGAAATGCATTCTCCTGTATAATTCAAATAATACCAAGATATAGAATATGAACGTCGTTCTGGAAAAAAATCTGACGCTCATCTCTTATATCCTTACCCCTCACGCATCAGAGATAATTACGATTCCTTGTTTAATGATAACTTCATTTGTCTTCTTTAAAAGCTATTTTATTGAAATTTTCCCACTCAGCATAATCATTTTGTCTTTTACTCACCCGTTCAATGTATCAGTAGTATTTTCTTTTTTAATGCAAAGTAGAACACATTTTATGAACACACCAAATTTTGTGTAAACATTCTCCTATGGTGGACACCACAAGTGTGCCAGTTTTTGGCTAGCATAAAAATGCTGCAATGAACATTTTCGTTGAAGTATTTCTCTCCCTCTGTGCCTTTATATCTCTTGTATAAATCCCAAGAAATGAAATTGCTAGGCTATGGGATAGATGCATTAGTTCATTTTTTCTTGCAAACCCATGTAAAGGTGATACTGCACGCAGAGACTACGCTAAACTGAGGAATACAAGCTTAGAAACTGTTCCTATCTGTCAGAAACCCCCAGTCTTAGAAAGGGTTGAATAAACCTGTTAGTAAGTCTGCTCCAACCTTACTCCTGAAGGAGGCATTATTTTATTATCTGAAACCTAAGCAAATATCCTCTGAGGAGAGGAGGGAAATGTCCTCTGGTTTTATACTGGTCAAGAAACAAATCTTCCCTCTCACCTAGAGGGTTACATGATCTCCCATTTCCAAAGCAGCTTGCTGTTGAAACATCCTTGAAAACATAATCCGAGGCATGCGGAATTGTCATGGAGAATACTTTGTATATATCAGTTCAGTTTCTCTCACATAATCTATTGAGGAGGCTGTCTTTTCCCTGCTGTAATTCTTGCCTCCTTTGTCAGTTTAATTGACCATGTAAGTTTGGGTTTATTTCTGCCCAAGCAATCT
Source organism: Anoura caudifer (assembly GCA_004027475.1). Taxonomy (NCBI): domain Eukaryota; kingdom Metazoa; phylum Chordata; class Mammalia; order Chiroptera; family Phyllostomidae; genus Anoura; species Anoura caudifer. Next base: position 4,505 of record PVKU01016615.1, on the reverse strand, counting down.
ACAGATTCAGTGCAATCCTTATCAAAATACAAATGGCATATTTCACAGAACTAGAACAAATAATCCTGAAATTTATGAAACCACAAAAGACCCTGAATAGCCAAAGCAATCTTGAGAAAGAAGAAAGCAAATTGGAGGTACAATGTCCTTGGATTTCAAACTATACTATAAAGCTATGGTATTCAAAACAGTATGGTACTAACACCAAAACAGATACACAGATCAATGGAACAGCATAGAGAGTCCAGAAATAAGCCCATGCTTACATGTGATTTTTAAAAAAAAATTTTCAAAGAAAGGTTATTTCCTATTGTCTCCCACACCCACACACAGTGAAATATAATCTGATGATGCTACACTGGTAGTTAAGAATTTTGCCCCATTCTTGTGGATCAAAGTCTGAAAACACCGCTGACCAATGAGGCTTTGAGAATTATATTGATAGCTCCGAAAAATTAACTTATTCTCTTCTTTCTGAAGGAAAAAAGAAAGGGCATGCCTGGGCAAGATATAGAAGGAAACAGCAGAGAAACATACCTCAAAGAGGTAAGCAGGCAAAGTGGAGCAGTCACACCTTTGGAGTTTAGGACGGCACTGCTTCTTGTGCTCTTGTGGCCTGCATGCACCTGTGGGCTCTGACAATTTCCCTGCTACTGTGTCAGGTAGAATACAGGCTAAGACGCTGTAACAGAGAGGCCTGAAAATGCAGTGGCTTCAGCAAAATGGTTTATGTCTCATACACATCACCATCTGGACCTAATGATCCAGACTGATAGGGAGACACTGCCATCTTCAGTACCTGGCTTCTTCACTGGGTCAAGAATTCTTATTGATTAATTAAGGGAGATGTTCCAAAGAAGGCACATCAACAAAGCAGACTATATATGTATGAGTGTGTATATGTGATAAAAAACCCATATATGTAAATATATATTTGTGCAAATGTTTTTATATGTATGAATGCTTATTTATACATATTTATCAAATTCTCTGTATAGAGAAACATAGATATAAAGAAAAATCAATGACAGTTCATCCATAAAATTTACGCAGTTACTACATCTGGTCATTGAAATATAGGTTATATTTATATCTTTATTTGAGTTTTGTAGATGTATGTGTGCACATTAAAAATAGTAAGTGCATTCAACTTTTGTAATAAAAGCATTATTTAAATAGTAACATCTGCAAAGAGAAATGCCTACAAGGATATTTTTGATCAAGTTAATCAGTCTCTTGACATTTTGTTTATTTTAGTAGTGTTTTAAGGTACTCTTTTTCTCTGAAAAAATGAGGGCAAGACCTCATTTTTCATATCATTAAAAATTCTGAATCAGTTGATCTATATCATAGGATTTCAGAATCCAATTAAAAATTTCAAATTTTCACCAATTTGCATATCTTATGTTTTTGCCATTTTACATGGCTTCCTGGTTAGTGAATTTGTACAACTTTGGGCAAAAAGAAAGTGGGCACATCCATTTTAAGAATGGTTATTTTCAAAATATCAAATACTAGAATTTAATCATGGTAACATTTATGTCTGTGTATATATAGATAAATTCTAAATGATTTCTTTCCAAAATACAGTGAAATTTTGTATGTAATTTAAAGTTGTCCTTCCTAAAAGTAGAAAATATTCTAGACAGTTGCTTGAGATGCCTTACCGTTAACTTGCTTTCTTGTCTGAGTGTAGAGTGAAGGTGATTTCACATGGCAGTTGCAATTTTGCACAACCTGATTTCCCCTGCCTATTCTTGAAGCACAGAGAAGCTGTTGGCCAGTTGGTCTTGAGTAGGAAGAAGGTTAAAATGAACCTGCAGGATCCTGCTGAGAATAGGCAAGAGATAAGCATTGTGCCATTTCCACTTTGTACTATGTGTGAGACAATGCAAGTTTGCTAACGTTTTGAGGAACATTGATTCTCCTTAACGTTTTACTAGTCAAGCTTGCCAGTCAATTTGAGAGCTACAAAATCTAGAAAACCATTGTTGTCAATTGTTTGCATTTATATCATAGCTCTTATCTGCCTAAGACCTACAATTTTTTTCCTCTTTATTAAGGTTGTGATGAGATTTCAGTGCTATTAAATGGATATTACAACCTGGGGACACAAAAATAGTTAAATCTTGCCTTGCTAAGCCTATACATTGTGGAAGTAAAACACTATAGTGCTGTTATGAATTAGCTGGTTTTAAACTCCAAGCTCCAAGTCTCCTTATACCAAATGCTCCATAGACTAGGTGAACTTTAATGTATGTCCTTTTTTACCCTAAAAATATTAGGCTTAACAAGTTTTATGAAAGCTAAATCCAACATACTCACCAGTTTCAGGAAAGACACAGAAAGAACTCTGTATTTGCTGCATTGTCCAAGGTGGTAATTAGATCTTAGTGCCAAGCCTCACTGAATATAGGGGAGGTGAGAGTAAGCTGTCTGGATCTCTTCTCACTGGGCTCTGAGCATGGACTTTCAGAAGAGGAGGGAGGATGAGTGAGAGCCAGACATATCCTGGCCTTCCAGAGTCCCTCATTACTTTGGCCTCTTAGGTGAAAGAGGAGTTGAGGAGAACCTTTCAGAGAGCATCCACCTAGGTGGATGACCTTCTACTGCCTGGTGACCCACCTAAGGGGAAGAAGCAAGAGGGAGAAAAAAAAAATTAATCCGCCTCTTCAAAAACCACCTTTTCACCTTTTTTTGGTAGATCTCTTTTGCCCATGGCTGTTGATATCCAAGTCTTCCACTTTCTTACACAAGTTTATCCATCTCAATAGCCATCTTGTTTGAGCTGCTGTTATTTTGGTTATGTAATAATAAGGTGATAGTTTGCCAGTCTGTAATCTGTATGATTTCGTGGTAAGGTCTAATTATTCATATTTGTCCCATAGGATCATTTTGATCTTGAAGAAATAAAAAACCTCTCAGTAACTGTTAAGTCTAAAAATCAGAAAGTGGGTTATTTTACCACGCAGTAGGTCCATTGTGGGTTTGGTTAAAGGGAATATCCCTCTTACTTTGCTGGTCTCAGATGTTCCTAATGTGCTTAGAGTTTCCTGCACTTTGGACTGGGTAGTCCAGAAATATTTCTTCTTGGAGTCTACAAGATTTCACCTGGCATCAACAGATGGTGGTCATTGGGTGGAGGGCATTGGACAAAGAGAGAAGAAAATGAATTTGTCTTTCTGTCTTAAAAACTATGACACATTTGAATAATAGCAAACAGTGAGGTATGTAGTCATAGCCAATTAACTTACAAATAGAGGAACATTCTCTGCTGCAATGTCTATCAAGCCAATCCTTCGTTACTATTTGAAACTAAGGTTTTGTAAGACTCAATTCTACTCATTTCTCTTGGTTAGTTAGCCTTCTCCTGGTAGTTTCTCTGATTATATCTTTTTCAAGCCAAGGTGGATGAAGCTCTTGCTCACATTTGCTTCACTTACACATCACTTTCTGTACAAATAACTTTATTTGTACAAAGTAATGTGTATAGTGTGCTTCTCACCTGTAAGCCCACCACAGGGTTATTCTTAATGAATGGAATTTCTATTTTTTCTGTCTTTCTACCAAAAGAGTCCCTATACGTATTAACTCAATTTTGTAGTTTTCCCCTCAATTTTCTCAGAATATGTTAGTTTATGTAGTGGGAGTAATCATTGTGTTGATCTCATATATCTGTTGGAAAGACTAAATAAATTAGTAGATGAATGATTGGAATCTGTTAAACATAAATCGCATGGATGCTTGAGATATGAGTAAAATGCTGATTTCAATTGTTTGCTTCTTTAACTGATATGGGGTTATGAAAAACAAAACAGGTGATGAGCCTAAGATTAATTCCTAGTAGTTTAAAGACTAGGGATTATATATTGTTCTTTATGCTTTAGTCAGGCTTTGAGGAAGTTACATTTAAATTTGGAAAAAACACTAATATCTGAAAAAAAGGCACGTCTGCAACTGTGATTGTATTTTTTTTTCATTTTTGTCAGAGAAAAAGAGAGGCAGATGTAGAATCCATTACATCATAGTAACAGAGCCTTAAAGAAGAGAATCTAGTAAAGAGGCAATGAAGGAAGGGGAATATACTTCTTTCTGGAGGGGGATATACTTTCAATAACTGCATACCTATTTGCTGTGCTCCACTCTGTGTTTTTAGTAATAAATCAATTTACCTAATTGCTTCATGTAGCTTTACTAACTACTGAGAAATGTATATGATTTGGACTGTTTCCAAATATGTCAGGGGCAGAAGGAAGATAACGTGACAAACCGTTCACTTGGTGTCAAATCTAAACCAGACCCCGGGGATCCAGGGTGCACTCTGGTGCTGCTGTCTCCACTGAACTGATAGCTTCCATGCTGGGCCCCATCTGTTGCCATATAAAGGGTATATACAACCCACAAATGATCTAGCTAACTCTTCTGTTGCACCGAGAGTCACAGGTTCCACACCACTGGTGACCCAGAGTGGTGGTCAGAAGACTTGCCCTCCCTTGAGTCTCTGG
>PVKU01016614.1:0-13943 GCA_004027475.1 Anoura caudifer | reverse complement strand
CAAGATGAGCAGGAGGAAGTTAGATGAAGAGGAAGGAGAGCATTGTATATTCTCTACAGCATGTGCTAAAGTTCTATGCAATCTGCTTCTAACAAGATGGAGTAGTAGGTACTGATCCACCTTCCGACCTGAAACAAGCAAAAACAAAACAGACAAAATACATTTGAAAATTATTTTCAAGACAACAAACTTCAGGCAGTGAAGGGCAATGATTCCTGAAACAAATGAAGTGAGCGTAATGAATGTTCCAGCTTACTGCCTTTAGAGAACCTCCAGGCCACAACACAGGGAGAAGTAACTGAGGTAGAGTCCACCAGACTCCTTGAGTTAGGTGATGAGACAGAGGGTGTGGCGAAACTAAGGCAGGGAGAGATCAAAGGTTGGAACCCTTGAGCAGAGGGAGCAGAACAGAAAAAGAGCCCTGGAGGTCTGCAGAGGGTACTCAGCTGAGTCATGAACGGTGCAGACATGGGGGGAGATCACTGCAGACCAAGGAAAACAAACATCTGAAAAGAGTAGAGGAAGCAGTACCTGGTGCTCACGCAGCGCAATGGTATCTATTCCCGTTAGCCAGGCTGAAAAAACCTGAAAGTCATAGGTTAATGAACAGAGTAGGCAGAAAGGTCTTGCCTTAGCAGTGGAGAGTAACTTGCCCTGGGCAAAGCACTGCTCTGGTTTCATCTAATATCATAAGAGCAAGACCAGAAAGAATCAAACTGTTTATAAGGACTGAACTAAATCACACAAATAAAGCTCAGAAAGATAAGTAGAGGCATGAAAGCTATTTTTTTAAATGAATTACACTATAAAGATGCAAATTACAATGTCAGACACGAAAAATACACTGGATGGGAATGATTGCATATTAGACATCACAAAGTCATATAAAGTATGCACAGTACCTACAAAAATATCAAACTGACAATGAAAACCAAAAATATCTCTGGAAAATATTCAAGTATTTGGAAACTAAGTAGCATACATCTAAATAACCCCTGGGTCAAAGAGGTAATGGAAAAAGAAATCAGAAAAGCATTTTAGACTGAATGTAAATGAAAATAAATACATTTGACTTTGCGGAATGCTGCTACAGTAGTACTTAACGGTGAAATTTACAGCACTGAATATCTATGTTAGAAAAGAAGGTCTCAAATCAATGACTTTAGCTTCCACATTAAGAAACTATAAACAGAAGAACAAATTAAACCTAAAGCAATCAAAAGAGAAGAAATAATAAATATCAAAGACAAAATCAATTAGAGAGAAAATTAAAAAAAAAGAATAGAGAAAAACCAATGAAACAAATGCTTTCTGAGAATCAATAAAAGTAATAAACCTCTAGTCAGGCCAATAAGAAAAAAGAGAGAAGGCACAAATTACCAAAATTAGATATAAGTAATGTGACATTACTACAGATTTTATAGAAAATAACAGGGTAATATCATAAAACTTATGTAACTAAATTTGACAATTCAGATGAAGTGGGTCAATTCCTTGGTTGCCACAAATTACCCAAACTCAATCAAGAAAGAACAGATAATAACTTAAACAGCCCTATATCTATAAAAGAATTTAAAGTCCTAGTTAAAGACCTTTCCAAAAAGAGAAAATTTGAGGCCTAAATGGTTATACCGCTGAATTCTATGAAACATTTTAGAAAAAAAAAATACTAATTCTACACAAATTCTCTCAAACAATGAAGAGCAGAAGTGTGCCTCAACTCATTCTCTAATACGCTGAAACCAAAACCAGACCAAGAAAGAAAGCTAGGTCAGGCGCATGGAGGTAAAAATTCTTCTAAGTAAAACATTAGTAAATCAAATCCAACAATAAACCAAAGAGACAACTTGTCTTAACCAGGTAGGGAATGCAGGGTACGTTTAACATTTAAACATCAGTTAGGGTAAAGGGTGACAAATGCATCCTGAGAGAAGGAGAACAGACTTTGAGTGAAAGCACACGATACAGTACACGGATGTCATATTATAACATCGTACACCTGAACTTTATATGTTACTAACCAATGTTACCTCAATAAATTTAATGAAAAAAGATCTTTCCACATCAGCTCCAAAAACACTGCTTTTACTAAAAGAAAAACTTTTCTACAAAACTACACTCACAGCAAGGAAAACTTTTCTAGTGGGAGTTGGGGCATGAATCTTTAGCTACCTCCTATATTTGTAACATCACTCGCATTCCATTGTAAAAGTCTACTAATTTTGTTGATCATTTCACTGAGAGTACAACTAGATGGATATATTTGTGAACATCAGTGTGACCAATTTACCACTGGCAAAGTCAAATTTAGCTAAATATCCATTCAAAGACTACAGCAAATGAAGTTTGTTTTTGTTTTAAGAAAGACTTTTTCAAACTAGAACTGTAGGACTTAATCCAGCTTTCTATCAAGTGAGGGGAAAAATGTTTTTCTTCTGAGCTGCATAGTCCTAAATTTATCGTTAAAAGTACTTATAAATGGGCACAGGGTTTCTTTAGCGGGTGATGAAAATATTTTTACATTAACTGTGGTGATGTTGCACAACTCCGTGAAAATGCTTAAAAACTACTAAATTCCACTCTTTAAATTGATGAACTGTATGGTATATAAATTTTATCTCAATAAAGCTGTTATTTTTTAAAAGTAAAAAAATCAACTGTTACTTACCATATTAATAAACCATATACTATGATCATGGCACTAGGGAAAAAAAAGGCACTGGACAAAATTTAACATCTATTCCTGGTTAAAAAAGGAGTGAGTGGGGTGGGACATGGGCAGGGTGGGAGAGAGCAATGGGGAAAAGTGTGAGACAACTATAATTGAACAAAAATAAAAAACACTGTTAGCAAACTAGGAGTACAAGGAAATTTCTTTAATAGGATTAAAGAAAAGATCTATGAGAACTCTACAGTTAACGTCATAGGTAATTGTTAAAAGGTGAATTCTTGCCCTAAAGAATCAGGAACAACACAAGAATGACCACTTTTCTCCCTGTGCTCAGCACTCACTACACTGGAATTCCTAGCCAGTGTTACTAGACAAGATAAAGAAACCAAAGGCATCCGTATAGGAAAGGAAGAAGTAAACTTGTCTCTATTAGCAGACAACATGATCATATAACAGGAGCCAGCAAACTCCAACCTGCGGGCCAGGTTGCTGGTTTCAGTAAATAAAAAGTTACTGAAATACAGTGATATCCATTAATTAACATATTGTCTGTGGCTACTCTCATGTTACAGTGGCAGAGCTGATTAGTTGTGATGGAAAATGTTATTGGCCACAAGTCTTAAATATTTACTATCTATAGTAAAATAGTAGTGTAAGAAAGAAAGTTTGACAACATTTGGTTATATAGAAAATCTGACGGACTCCGCCAAAAAGCTTCTAGAACTAATACATGAATTTAGCAAAGTTGAAGGATACAGAATCAATATACAAAAATCAACTGTATTTCTGTATGTTAGCAGTGAACAATCAGAAATTAAAATTTAAGATACATTATTTACACTTACATTAAAAATAAGAAGTATTTATGGGTAACCTTATAAAAGATAGAAAGAACTAAACATTAAAATATTACTAAGAAAAATTAAAGATGTCCTGTATGAATGTAGACATAAACTTTGATCAAAGGTTGAAAATCTGATATGGTTAAAAAAATCAAATTTTCACAAATTAATCTGTGGATTCAACATGATCCAAATCCAATTTTGAGAATGCTAGCAGAATTTTTAAAAAATTGATAAGCTGATTTAACATTCATGTGGAAATACAAAGTAATCTATAATAGCAAAATAATCATGAAAAAGAATGCAACTGGAGGACTGACATTATCTGATTTCAAGAATTTTTATAAACCTACAGTAATTAAAACACCTTGTTACTGGTGTAATGATGGCCAGATACATCAATGGGACAGAACAGAATCCAGAAATAAACCTACACACATATGTCAACTGATTTTGACAAAGGCACAGTGGCATAAAGTAGAGAAAATATAGCCTTTTCAACAAATGGTGCTGGAACAATTGGATATCCATATGCAAAAGAATGAACTTGAATCCATACCTCACCTCACATGTAAAAGAGAACACAAAATGAACTATATCTAAATATGAGACCTAAAACTATAAAACTTCTAAGGAAAAACTTAAAAGGAAATTTTGTGACATTGTGCTAGGCAAAGTATTCTTAGACATGAACAACGAAAGAAAAATCCATGAAAGAACAAATGGATAAACTGGATTTCATCAAAAAGAACAAGGGCGCTGGCCGGTATCATGGTTCAGTTGGTTGCACAGTGGGTATACACATCCCCATCAGAATGGCTAAGATTTAAAAAACTGACAATACTAAATGTTAGTGAAAATATGGAGGAAATGGAATTCTCACGCGCTGCTGGTGGGAATGGAAAATGGCACACACACAGAAAACCAAGTCAGCAGTCTCTTAGCAAGGAATATAGAAAGGCCTGAGGAAACTTCTAGGGATGATGGATATGCTAACTATCTGGATTGTGGAGATGAGTTCATATGTGTACACACACATCAAAACTATCAAGCTATACACTTCATATGTGTGTAGTTTACCTAACCAAGCTGTTGGAAATAAAGCACTATTACAGGAAACAAATCTAAGACAGTGACTGTAACACAGATGGAAAGAGGATATAAAATGATACAAAATGAAGCTAGAGGATATTGTGGCCTTTAACCTTAGAGCAATGAGAAGTAAAGGCTCGGTTTTAAACACAATGAGATCTGGGACTGCTGGCCAAGATGGAGGCATACGTAGGTATACTTTGCCTCCCTGCACAACCAAAAAAAGGACAAAACCAATCAAAAAACAAAAAACAAGCAGAGCTGCCAGAAAAGTAAAAATGTGTGGGAGTCTGACAACCAAGGAGTTAAAGAAGACACATTATCCAGACTGCTAGGAGGAGCAGAGACGGGCAGCTTGGGTGGAGAGGACTCGAGGCAAGGGAGTGGCTGGAGGACCGGGTGGACAAGGCAGCAGCTGGCAGTCTCACATTTGCATGTGGGTAAACCAGGAGGAACAACTGGGAAGTGAGACAGACTGCGCAACCCAAGGTTCCAGTGCAGGAAAAGAAAGCCTCAAAACCTCTGGCTGTAAAAACCTGTGGGAGTTGTGGTGGTGGGAGAAACTCCCAGCCTCACAGGAGAATACGTTGGAGAGACCCACAGGGTCCTAGAACATACACAAAACCACCCACTGGGGAATCAGCACCAGAAGGGCCCAATTTGCTTGGAGTACAGGGGAAAGTGACTCAAAGCCAGCCTAGAGCCAATCAAGTGGCATTATTCTATGAACCCTCCCCACCTACAGTGCCACAACGCAGCCACATGGGTTGCCCTACCCTGGCGAATACCTGAGGCTCTGCCCCTTACATCATAATGGCTGCACTGAGACAAAGAAACAGGGGCCAAATCAAAGAACTGATCAAAGCTCCAAAAACAGAACTAAGCAATGAAGAGATAGCCAACCTATCAGATGCACAGGTCAAAACAATGGTAATCAGTATGCTCACAGAAATGGTTGAGTACCATTGCAAAATAGAAGAAAAAGGGGAGGCTATGCAAAGTGAAATAAAAAAAATGTACAGGGAACCAACATTAAAGGGAAGGAAACCAGGACTCAAATCAATGAGAAGGGATAAATAAACATTCAACGAGAACAGAATGAAGAAACAAGAATTCAAAAAATTGAGGAGAGGTTTAGGAACCTCTGGGACAACTTTAAACATTCCAACATCCAAATCATAGGGGTGCCAGAAGGAGAAGAACAAGAGCAAGAAATCAGAAACTTATTTGAACAAATAATGAAGGAAAACTTCCCTAATCTGGCAAAGGAAATAGACTTCCAGGAAGTCCAGGAAGCTCAGAGAGTCTCAAAGAAGTTGGACTCAAGGAAGCACACACCATGGCACATCAAAATTAAATTACCCAAGGTTAAAGATAAGGAGAGAATCTTAAAAACAGCAAGAGAAAAGGAGACAGTTACCTACAAAGGAGTTTCCATAAGACTATCAGCTGATTTCTCAAAGGGAACTTTGCAGGCAAGAAGGGGCTAGAAAGAAGTATTTGAAGTCATGAAAAGCAAGGACCTACTGGTACATCCAAAATTACTCCATCCAGCAAAGCTATCATTTAGAATGGAAGGGCAGATAAAATGCTTCTCAGAAAAGGTCAAGTTAAAGGGGAACCTAAAGGTCAAGTTAATAAGGGCATTACCAAGCCCTTATTATATGAAATATTAAAGGGACATATCTAAGAAAAAGAAGAAGATCAAAACTATGAACAGTAAAATGACAACAAAGTCACAATGATCAACAACTGAACCTGAAAACAAAAACAAAAATGAACTAAGCAAACAACCAAAACAGGAACAGAATCACAGAAATGGAGATCACATGGAGGGTTATCAGAGGGTGTGGGGGAAGAGACTGTGGGGAAAGGTACAGGGAATAAGAAGCATAAATGGTATATACAAAATAGACAGGGGTAGGTTAAGAATAGTATAGGAAATGGAAAAGCCAAAGAACATATATGGTTAACCCACTGACATGAACTAAGTGCGGGGGAATGTTGGTGGGAAAGGGGGAGCAGGGTGGAAGGGAATAAAGGGGAGAAAAAAATAGGACAACTGTAATAGCATAATCAATAAAATATACTTAAAAATTTAAACACAATGAGATCTCAACTTGTAAAAATATATAATAATTACAGTTGTAGACCAAAGTTCCAGGAGGTGAAATGGCAGGAAAAACAGTTATGAGGTTATTTCAGTATTCTGGGAGGGAATCTTCACAACCTGACCTTGGGTGAAGGCACCGGAGAGAAACACAGTCAACAGACACACTAGGCATTGCCATTCACATCGAGAAAAGTACAGTGGAAATTATCATAGCTCTTTGGCTGAGAGCAGACAATCGCTCTCACTTTATAGTAATATCAAACATATTTCTTAGATAAACAGCTATACAACACAGAGCTCTATGGTTCAGTACTACACAAATTGTACATATATTACTACAGTATACATAAAAATGCTTTATATTTATACAATGGTCCTACCTTTACAATCCATGCCAAGTTTTTCAATTAGCAACAAGAAATTCTTACAGTTGGAGTAAGGCAACTCACAATGTTCTGAGAATGTTTCAGATGACTGAGTTAAGTCATCAAGGTCATCCATGGAATTAAATTTCTCTTTGACCTACAAATAAATAATACTGGTTTTCAAAATGTTGATAAAATATATTAAGTATATAGAGGTGATAAATATCCACGTTTTTATAAAAGCAAAAAAGTATTCTTAAAAGAATTGATTTTTATTAAAAAGACACCTTTATCAATAATATTTCTCAATTACCTTCGCAAAGCACATGTCTCTGTAACAAAGGAAGATTTTCTGTTGTTTTACTATATCTATTACAATTTTTTTTACCACAAATAATATTTTTGATAGTTTATTTTTTACAATACCTTGTTCTCTTCATTAAATGTTTTCTCATCATAAGATGTTTTCTCTGTAAATCTAAAAAGAAAACAATTCTTCTCAGGTGAATATTTAAGATATTTAAGATACAAAGAACATCTAAAGCTATTGTTTCTTATGTAATATAAGGTTTATAGCCTTATGTCTGCATTTGTAATTAATATTCCATAAGGGGGATTAAACAATAAATAGAATAACTACCATTAAAGGATAAAGAAAATATACTACTAATATTAACATGAAGCATTAAATTTAGATCAACTGATAGCCAAAGCAAAGGGAAAACCATAATGTTTGTTACTTGCACTACTGATGGGGAGAAATAATATACCATGGTTTTTCATTGTCATTTTCAATAAACATGAGTTTTTACTAGCACTAAGACCTAGTTGGAAAGTATTACCTAAGCCCTTATATGAAGGAATCCCTCTTATAGTAGTCATGATACTAGCTTTTTGAGGACTTACTATGCAACTAGAAAGCATTACTGTGAGCATTTTACATGTCTTAGGAGCATTTTAATCCTTGCAAATCTTGGAGGTAGGCAATATATTAGGTACTTTACAAAGAAAGAAAATGGGGCATAGAAAGGCTAAGTAACTTGCCAGAGTCTATAGAGGTGGTCAATAGCAGCTCCAGAATTGAAACCCAGGAAATCTGGCTTCAAAACATGTGTTTTGAGAATGGGGAAGATGGTGGCATAGGCAGATATGGCTTGCCTCTTCACACAACCACATCAAAATTACAACTAAACCATAGAACAACCGTCACTCAGAACCATTAGAAATCAAGGTAAAAGGAAGTCTGACAACCATGGAATTAAAGAAACCACATCCATCCACTCTGGAAGGAGGGGCGCAGATGCAAAACAGGCTGGTCCCTTACCCACGTGTGGTGGATAAACATTTGGGAGGGATATCTCAGGATCAAGGAGTCCCAGCTCCACACCGGGACCCCCCACCACAGGGTTCCAGTGCCAGGAAGATAAGTCCCCAAAACTCCTGGCTGAAAAAGCCAGCAGGGATTTAGTCAGTGAAAAAAACTACTGGAGCCCCAAGCAGTTCCTCTGAAAGAACTCACACACAGACTCACCTACTCAAACTCACTCTTTCTAAGCTCCAGCACCAAGGTAGCAGCTTGAAAGGTACCAGTGACATATTGGGAGGAAATGAGGTGTCTGGCATCAAGGTGAGCAGAGGCCGTTGGGTCTTTTCTGAACCCTCCCTAGTGCAGAGCCACAGAGCCAGCAAGCTGGTACCATATCTGAGACTCCATCAACCTTTATTTTTTTTTGTTACATAAATTAACCTATTTATTATTGGGTAGCAATGTTTCCCATTGCTGTTTGACCCACCCTGAAGATCCCCAGAGACTCTGCCCCACCCAAGTTACGGGCCCACCCAAGCAGCTTTTCCATAGCAATGGCTGGTCTTGGCTCATGTAGCACAACTTACTAAATCCTCTCAAACAAACAACAGATGCCCTCAGTGAGCCCCAAGGCCTACGCTAACAATCAGCAGCCAGTCTAGATTCATAAGTTGGCTCTGCCTGGGAATCTCTAAGTTTAGCACAAGTAGCAGCCATCTCAGATTGCTTTATAGCTCAGGCAGGGCTGACCTGGGCAAAACCCAGATGAGGGCTGTCCTTGGCCTGCACCACCCGGGGAACCCCAGGGCCAGCACACACAGTTGGATAGCTACAGACCACATTGGAGGACAACCACCCTGCCCCTATACAGCTGATCCTCCACAAAGTGTGGAGATTGGTGTAAGTGGTCACAGCCAATCCTTGCAGCTGACTGGCCTGTGTAAATCCCTCCCACTGATCTGCCAACAGGGACCAAGACTCAAGTACAAGAGGAGGGTGCACTCAGCCCACATGAAGCACGCATCTTGAGTACCCAGCTTGGGTGTTAGGGGAGGCTGTGCCACTGAACTCTACAGGACACATATGACATTAGGCCATACAACCAAGACACGGAGTCAAATCAGTTTTACCTAATACATAGAAGCAAACACAGGGAGGCTGGCAAAAAGAGACAAAGAAACATGGCCCAGATGAAAGAACAGATCGAAACTCCAGAAAAGAGCTAAACAAAATGGAGATAAGGAATCTTTCAGATGCAGAGTTCAAAACACTGGTAATAAGGATGCTCAAGGAACTTAGTGAGGACCTCAACAGAATAAAAAAGATCCATTTAGAAACAAAGGATACACTAATTGAAATAAAGAACAATTTACAGAGAAACAACAGTAGAGTGGATGAAGCCGAGAGTCAAATCAATGATTTGGAACATAAAGAGACAAAAAACAACCAATGAGAACAAGAGAAAAGATGAGGACAGTTGTCCCAGACAACTTAAGAGGTCCAACATCCAACATTTGCATCATGGGGTAGCAGAGGAGAAGACAAAGAGCAAGAAACTGAAAATCTATTTGAAAAAAGAATGAAAGAAAACTTCCCTAATTTGATGAAGAAAATAGACATGCAAGTCCAAGAAGCACAGAGTCCCAAACAAGATGAATGCAAAGAGGCCCCTCCCAAGACATAATTAAAATGCCAAAGCTTAATGCTAAAGAAAGAATATTAAAAGCAGCAAAACAAGTTAGTTACCTACAGGGAAGTTCCTATAAGACTGTCAGCTAATTTTTTAAAAGAAACTTTGCAGGTTAGAAGGGACAGGAAGGAAATATTTGAAATCATGAAAAGCAGGGACCTACATCCAAGATTGCTCTACCCAACAAATCTATCATTTAGAACTGAAGGACAAAGAGCGTTCCAGACAAGAAAAAACTAAAGGAGTTCATCATCACCAAATCATTATTATATGAAATGTTAAAGGGACTCAATTAAGAAAAAGAAAATAAAACAATGAAAAATAAAATGGCAAAAATACGTATCTATCAACAATTGAATCTAAGCAAACAAAAACTAACAAAAGTTGTACAATATACAAACTAAGTCATATACTAGTTACATAACAAATAAAAAAGCTGTACAAAAACAAAACTAACAATATTTTTAAAAATATAGTTATGCAAATAACTCTTCTGGTTAACACTAGCATCTAAAAAAGGAAGGATCTTTATGAGAGCAATTATTAAATAATTCCTCTTGACCCAAACTTCAAAAATAAGTCTATAATTACAGAACATGAGATAATCTTCATTATGAACATAGTTGATGGAAGGCAACTTTTACATAGAAAACATTCAGTTAAAGTTACCTCAAACTTAGGAAAAGACTAACAAGTAGCCATAGTAACAAGAAGCCACCAGAACCAGTTTTAATTGTGTTTAATCAATCAGTGACCGTGGCCTCACCCACCAATCAATGTTGACCGCTTTCTTCTGAAAGAAGGCCATTCAGAGACAACCTTATTTGAATAAACATGCCTTAGAGTGTCAACCAATCAATACCCATCTTACCAGAATAGCCATGCTGCCTCAGATGACGTCAACCCACTTAAGCCTCTGAAAGGCCACTAATCCTTAAACCCCACTTGTCCAGAAACCATGAAAAGCAGGAGCAGTCCACTCTGTCAGAAAAGACTGTGCCTGGCCAGCATAGCTCTCTCAGTATAATGAGCCACAAATCCCAACTTCATCTTTTTATTTCAGATGTTGAGAGTTCATCAACCTTTGGCAAAATTTTTTTTAAAGTCCTAGAATAACGTACCACCACTATATTTTCTGCTTCATAATAAAAGATAAATGAAGTTTGCTATTCCTTTGATCCATTTTACCATAATTAATACTACTATAAACATGAAGAATGAAAAAGGTGAGTAAGCACAATATTGGGCTTCTCTCCCTAAATGGAAAAGGATTCATGGAGAAAATAGGGCTTATTAGAAAGAGCCAAAAAGAGTATTTAAAAAGCACGTAATTGGCAGGTAAAATTGTCAGAATGATTCCACATCAAACTTATTTCTTATTTCCATGCGAGCTGCATAACGTTTAAGACAACACACACAGGTGAAATTCCATTCACTCAGTCAGTATGTGTGTAGTACTGCATGCTAGGCCCTGTTCTAGGCACTGAGGCTACGGCAGTGATACACAAAAACCCTAGTCATGAGAGGAAGTAAACGCACAATAATAATAAACTAGATAGGGAAACTATACAGCATGTTAGAGGAGATAAATGAAATTTTAATGTGTTGTGTGGGGAAAAGGTCAGTAAAATACTAGGCTGGCCAAGATAGGTCTTGCTAAGAAAGAGGCTCTTAAGTAAAGAACTAAAGGAATGGAAAAAGCATGCCGTCTGTGTATGTGAGGGAGATGCATTCCAGAAGGAATCAACAGCAAATATAGACATAAGCCTGCAGCATTTAGGAATAGTGAGAAATTCAGTCTGGTTGGAACAGAACAAAAGGGATAGAAAATAGTTCAAGTCAGAAACAGAGATCTAAGATGAAGAGATTATGTAAAGCCTTGTAGGTATTATGAAGAACTTTGGCATGTACTCTGAGTGAAATGGGAGGCAATTAGAAGGCTTTGAGTGGAGGAATGGCTTTATCTGACTCATCTTTCAATAGGTCCATGGTGTTTAGGATTGAGAAAAGAGTAAAAAGGGGGGAAAAAAAGAAGGAAGGAGAGAGGGAGTGAGGGAAGGAGAGAGAGAGGGGAAGAAGGAAGGAAGGAACCCAATTAGTTGTCTATTACACTAATCTAAAGAGCAGATGATAGTGGCTTGGGTCTGGAAGATGCTTCTGGATATATTTTGAAGGTAACCTGCAAGTTTTGCTGACAGATTAGATGTGAGGTATAAGAGAAGTTGACACCAAGTTTTTGGCAGAGCAATTGAAGAGTTGTCATTAACCCAAACGGAAAGACTGTGTGAAGGGCAGGTGTCAAAAAACAGTATCAGCAGTTCAATTTTGGACATCTTAAGTCTGAAATACCCAAGAATTATCCAAAAAGAGATCTCAAGTAGACAGTCTGATCTATAGGGCTGGAATTAAGGAGAAATATGGTATCTGGGCTGGAAATACAAATTTGGGGATTAGCATATACAAAGTAGTAAAAGTCCTGGGAAAAACAGACCAAGGACTGAGTCCTGAAACATTTGGCAGTATAAGAGGTGGGGCATGGGGAGAAACAAGTAAAACAGACTGAGATGCACGGACCAGACAGGCAGCAGGGAACCAGGAAAGTGGGCTTCCCACCCTGAAAACTAAGTCCTGAAAGCCAAATGAAGAAAGTATTTTGAAGAGAGTTTCCGACTGGGTCAAATATTGTTGATTATGATTATGTAAAATGAAGTCTAAGAAATTATATCTAGTTCTATTAGAGTGAAAAACCAGTGGTAACCTTCAGAAAAACAATTATGGAGGAGAGAAGGGACTAAAACTTACTAGAGTGGGTTCAAGAGTGCATGGAAAGGGAAATTAGAATCAGGGAGTACAGACAGCTTTTAGGAACTTCATAGCTGAATGGCATGATCGTGGATGAGTTAATTTTCTTGTTTAGCTACAGTTTTTCAATCTTTTCATAGTGATTATGTGGTATTTTTGCAATAGAGAAAAATTTTTAAATTAAAAATATGCCAGACCACTTATTAAATAATAAATACACAAAATTATACAAAGAAAAGACCCCATGAAAATTTTTTAGATATACAGGATAGGGCAAAAGTAGGTTTACAGCTCTCAGTACAATAAAGAGAGTTTATTCCTGTATTATGGTTTGTAAATCATTGTATTATTTTCCATACAAACTGTAAACCTACTTTTTCCCACCCTGTATAATGATATTACATAAACCAATGATTGTTTTTCTTATAGTTAAAAAAGTTTACAAGGATTGTTTGCTTGATGAAAATCAACTCTAGAATATTTTCTATTACTAAAATATACAGAGTAACTAGTCATATTAAAATTCTGTAACAGAAATAAAGGGGGAAGCATGCAGAAAATTTTCTTTATAAACTGAATTTTTGTAAATTGTATAATATGAAGTCACTGTTGAAGAATTTGGTGTGGTGCATACTGAAATATATTCTCTTTAAAAAAGAAAGGATAAAGGCATGTGTGCAGGGAAACTTTAAAAGGAAGATTCACTCCATTAGCAGCACCCTGGTTTATAGCACAGGGATCAGCAAGTAACTGCCTGCAGGCCAAGTCGGACCATTGCCTGTTTGTAAACTAAGTCTTACTGGCACCCTGCTACCCATGTTCATCCACCTATTGTCTATGGACGGTTTCAGACTACAGCGAAAGGGACACAATAGTCCCCAAAGTCTAAAATATTAACCCTCTGGCCCTTTACAGAGAAGGTCTGTGCCCCCCTGCTTATACAGATGGATCCATCGGTGTGTTTTAATGTTTTACTCAATATACTGAAATTTTTATACAAGACATGGAACAAATTGTCATGTGAAACTCCTTGCTTTCAGATTAACTTGGGGGTCCAATATT
>PVKU01016613.1:0-13979 GCA_004027475.1 Anoura caudifer | reverse complement strand
AAAACAGAAGACTGTATAAGAACAACAATTAAAATAAAATTTAATTAAAAAAAAATGATATTGAGCACATATTCATGTACCTGTTGGCCATTTCTGTGTGTTCTTTGGAAAAAATGTCTATTCAGTTTCTCTGCCCATTTTTTAAATTTATTTTAATTGTTGTTCTTGTACAGTTTTCTGTCTTTTGCTCCCATTCCAGCCCACTGCCCCAGCCCTCCCCATCTCCCTCCCATTTCTACCCCCCTAGTTTTTATCCACGTGTACTTTATACTTGTTCCTGTAAACCCTGCCCCCTTTCCCCCTAAAATTCCCTCCCCTCTCCCCTCTGGTGACTGTCAGTCTGTTCTCAATTTCAGTGTCTTTGGTTATATTGTGCTTGTTTGTTTGCTTTTTTTTATTAGGTTCCAGTTAAAGGTGAGATAATATGGTATTTGTCCTTCACTGCCTGGCTTAGTTCACTAAGCATAAAGCTCTCCTGTTCCATCCATGCTGTTGTGAGGGGTAGGAGCTCCTTCTTTTTTCTGCTGCATAAAATTCCATTGTGTAAATGTACCAAAGTTTCTTGATCCATTCATTTATTGATGGACACCTAGGTTGCTTCCAACATTTGGCTATTGTAAATTGTGTTGCTATGAACATTGGGGTGCATAGATGCTTTTGGATTGGTGTCTCAGGGTTCTTAGGATATAATCCTAGCAGTGGAATTGCTGGGTCAAAAGGTAGATCCATTTTTAGTTTTCTTAGAAAATTGCATACTGCTTTCCATAGTGGTTGTACCAGTCTGCAATCCCACCAACAGTGCACTAGGGTCCCCTTTTCTCCACAACCTCTCCAACACTTGTTGTTTGTTGCTTTATTTACGATGGCCATTCTGAGAGGTGTGAAGTGGTATCTCATTGTGGTTTTAATTTGCATCTCTCTGATAGCTAGTGATATCGAGCATCTTTTCATGTGTCTCTGGATCCTCTGCATGTCCTCCTTGGAGAAGTGTCTGTTCATGTCCTTTGCCCATTTTTTAATTGGGTTGCTTGTCTTCTTAGAGTGGAGTCGTGTAAGTTCTTTATATATTTTGGAGATTAAACCCTTGTCTGAGGTATCATTGGCAAATATATTTTCCCATACAGTTGGTTTTCTTTTTATCTTAATACTGATTTCTTTAGCCGTGCAGAAGCTTTTTATTTTGATGAGATCCCATTTGTTTATTCTTTCCTTTATGTCCCTTGCTTTAGGGGACATATCAGTAAAAATGTTGCTGCATGAAATGTCTGAAATTTTCCTGCCCATATTCTCCTCTAGGACTTTAATGGTGTCACAGCTTATATTTAAATCTTTTAACCACCTTGAGTTTATTTTTGTGTAAGGTGTAAGCTGGTGCTCAAGTTTCTTTTTTGCATGTAGCTGTCCAGTTCTCCCAACACCACTTGTTGAAGAGGCTTCTTTTGCTCCACTTTATGTTGCTGCCTCCTTTGTCGAATATTAATTAACCATAGAAAATTAGGTTTATTTCTGGGCTCTCTATTCTATTCCACTGGTCCATGTTCCTGTTTTTGTGCCAGTACCAGGCTGTTTTGATTACAGTGGCCTTGTAATACAGTCTGGTGTCAGGTATTGTGATCCCTCCTACTTTGCTCTTCTTTCTCAAAATTGCAGCAGCTATTCGAGGTCATTTATGATTCCCTATAAATTTTTGAAGTGTTTGTTCTATATCTGTGAAATATGCCATTGGTACTTTAATAGGTATTGCATTGATTCTGTATGGACATTTTGATGATGTTATTTCTTCCAGTCCACAAACACAGTATACGTTTCCATTTGTTTGTGTCTTCCTTAATTTCTTTCTTCAGTGTTGTGTAGTTTTCTGAGTATACATCCTTTACTTCCTTGGTTAGGTTTATTCCTAGGTATCTTATTTTTCTTTTTGCTATATCAAATGGGATTTTTTCCTTGAATTCTGCTTCTGCTGTTTCATTGTTGGTATACAAAAATGCCTTTGATTTCCGGATATTGACTTTGTATCCTGCTGTTTGGCCAAATTCATTTATTAGGTGGAGCAGCTTTTGGGCCGAGTCTATAGGATTTTCTATGTACACTGTCATGTCATCTGCAAACAGCGATAGCTTTGTTTTCTCCTTTCCAATTTGGATGCCTTTTATTTCCTTTTCTTGTCTAATCACTGTGGCTAAGACTTCCAATACTATATTGAATAGAAGTGCTGAAAGTGGACAACCTTGTCTTGTTCCTGTTCTTAGTGGAAAAGATTTTAGATTTTGCCCATTGAGTATGATGTTGGCTGTAGGTCTCTCATATATGGCCTTGATTATGTTGAGGAATGCTCCCTCTATTCCCACTTTGCTGAGTGTTTTTATCATAAATGGGTGCTGTACCTTATCAAATACTTTTTCTGCATCTATTGATATGGTCATGTGATTTTTGTCTTTGCTTTTGTTTATGTGATATATTACGTTAACTGATCTGCGAATGTTGAACCAACCTTGCATCCCTGGGATGAATCCCATTTGGTCATGGTGTATGATCTTTTTAATGTATTGTTGAATGTGGTTTGCCAATATTTTGTTGAGAATTTTAGCATCTATGTTCATCAGCGATATTGGCCTAAAGTTTTCTTTCTTTGTTGTGTCTTTCTCTGGTTTGGGGATTAGAATGATGCTGGCTTCATAAAAAGAGTTTGGGAGTTTTCCATCTTCTTGGATTTTTTGGAATAGTCTATGAATGATAGCAGTTAGCTCTTCCTTAAATGCTTTGTAAAATTCTCCTGTGAAACCATCCAGTCCCGGGCTTTTGTGTGTTGGAAGTTTTTTGATTACAGGTTCTATTTCATCTGCTGTTATTGGTCTGTTCAGACTTTCTGCTTCTTCCTCGTTGACTTTTGGGAGATTATATTTTTCTAGAAACTTGTCCATTTCACCTAGGTTTTCAAATTTCTTGGCATAGAGTTCTTCATAGTAATTTCTTATAATCCTTTGTATTTCTGTGGTGTCAGTTGTAATCTCTCCTCTTTCATTTCTGATCGTGTTTATTTGGGTCCTCTCTCTTTTTTTCTTGATGACCCTGCTTAAAGGCTTGTCAATTTTGTTTATCTTTTCAAAAAAACAGCTCCTGGATTCATTGATACTTAGAATTGTGCTTTTAGTCTCTACGTCATTTAATTCTGCTCTGATCTTAGTTATTTCCTTCCTTCTACTTGCACTGGGCTGTCTTTATTGTTGTTCCTCATGTTCTTGTAGGCACAGAGTTAAGTTGTTTGTTTGAGATGTTTCTATCTTTTTTAGATAGGCCTGTATTGCTATAAACTTCCCTCTGAGGAATGCCTTCATTGTGTCCCATAAGTTTTGGTTCATTGTGAATTCATTTTCATTTGTTTCCAGAAACTTTTTGATATCTTCCCTAATTTCATTCTTGACCCATTCATTGTTTAATAACATGCTATTCAATCTCCATGATTTTGAGGATTTTGTGTTTTTCCCCTCCGGGTTGGTTTCTAGTTTCAGTCCCTTGTGGTCAGAGAAAATGCTAGGTATGATTTCAATTTTCTTGAAGTTGTTGGGGCTTGTTTTGTGTCCTATCATGTGGTCTGTCTTTGAAAATGTTCTATGTGTATTTGAAAAGAATGTGTATTTAGTTTCTTTGGGATGAAGGGCTCTATATATATCATTTAAGTCCATTTCATCAGAATGTTGTTCAATGCCACAATATCGTTGTTGATTTTTTGTTTGGAAGATCTGTCCATTTTTGACAGTGGGGTGTTAAAATCCCCTACTATAATTGTATTGCTGTCAATATCTTTCTTGAAGTCCTCTAAGATTTTTTTTATGTATTTAGGTGCTCCTATGTTGGGTGCATAAATATTTACAATGCTTATGTCTTCTTGCTGGATTCTTCCCTTGAATATTATGAAGTGACCTTCTGTGTCTCTCTTTATGTGTTTTGAAGTCTGTTTTGTCTGATATGAGTATTGCTACCCTGCCTTTTTTTTCCTGTCCATTTGCTTGGAAAATTTGTTTCCAACCCTTCACTTTGAGTTTGTGCAGGTCTTTTGTCCTGAGGTGGGTCTCTTGTAGGCAGCATATGTGTGGGTCATGCTTTCTTATCCATTCAGCTATTCTATGTCTTTTGATTGGAGCATTTAATCCATTTACATTTAATGTTATTATTGATAGGTACTGATTCATTGCCATTTTCGTACCTATGTTCCTCTCTCTCTCTCTCCCTCTTTTCCTTCCTTTCCTTAAAGCAGTGCCTTCAGCATCTCTTGCAGAAACTGGTTTGGTAGAGGTGTATTCTTTGAGACTTCTTTTGTCTAGGAAGCTCCTTGTTTGGCCTTCTATCTTGATTGAAAGCCTTGCTGGGTAAAGTAGTCTTGGTGGCAGGCCTTTGGTTCTCATTACTTGGAATATTTCTTGCCATTCTCTTCTAGCTTGGAGCATTTCCATTGAGAAGTCAGCTGCTAACCTTATTGGGGCTCCCTTGTACATTACTTCCTTTTTCTCCCTTGCTGCCTTTAAGATTCTCTCTTTGTCTTGGAATTTTGCCATTTTAATTATGATGTGTCTTGAAGTGGGCTTCTTTGGGTTCCTCTTGATTGGGAGTCTCTGAGTTTCCTGGATTTGTGTGACTTTTTCTCTCATCAAATTAGGGAAGTTTTCCATCATTACTTTTTCAAATAGGTTTTCTATCCCTTGCTCTTCTTCTCCTTCTAGTATCTCTATTATATGGATATTATTACGTTTCATGTTGTCTTGCATTTCTCTTAATCCCTCTTCATTCTTTTTGAGCCTCTTTTCCTTTTCTTGCTCTTTCTGGATGCTTTTTTCTACTTGGTCCTCCAACTCGCTAATCTGATCTTCTGCTTCATCAATTCTGCTTTTCATTCCTTGCACTGTGTTCTTCAGTTCAGAAATTGTACTTTTCATTTCCTCTTGGCCCTTGTTGATAGTTTCTATTTCCTTTTTCATGTTGATATAGTTTGCAGTGAGTTCCTCATAGCTTTCCTGTAGTTTCTGGTAGCTCATTGAGAGCTCTTGGAGCTTCCTGACAACCATTGTTTTGAACTCAAAACCTGACAACTGAGCTTTCTCTGTTTCATTTCGCATTCTTTCTGGGGTTTCCTCCTTTCCTTTCATTTGGAGATTATTTCTTTGTCTTCCCATTGTTTTTGAGGTTCTTCTTATTAGCCTTAGCTTCTTAAATTGGTCTGTTCTGTCTCCCTGGGTTTATGGTGTGAACTTCTATGGTAGAATACCTGTGAGATTCAGTGGTGCTGTCTGCTTCAGGTATCCTGGCATTCACAGATTCCACTATCTTATCTGTTGAAATGCCCCCTCCTTGGGATCATCTCTGGTTTTTTCACAGTTTCAGGGTTTTTTTTGTTGTTGTTGTTTTGTTTTGTTTTATTTTTGTCTTACTCGTGGGTGTTTAAAAAGAGAAAAGAGGAAAAAATGGAAAGAGAAGAAAGAAGAGAAGAAAGAAAAAGAGAAAAAAGAGGAAAGAAGAGAAGAAAGAAAAAGAAAAAAGAGGAAGAAAGAAGAGATAAAATTGGAAAGAAAGGAAGAAGGAATAAGGCAAGAAAGAAGATACACAAAGCAAAGGGCATTGAGGGGTAAAAAAAAAGATAAAAATACTGAAAAAAATAATAGAAATAAATTAAAATTTAAAAAGAGAGATAAAAGAAAAAAACAACAAGAAAAAAGAAAAAATAAATAAGTTTAAAAAACCCAACAGCTCTTGCTGTTTTCAATCTTGCTGAGCTGGTGTTTCTGGTCTTGCTGGCTGCAATGGCCTAGGGGTGACAGTATCGCTTTTGTCCCTGTTCAGCGCTCAGCTATCTTTGCGCTACTATCCTCAGAGCTAGCCCTGGGCCTCTCCACCCAGGGCCTCAGGTGTACGTTCTGAGGAAGTGTGTGCCTATCCCAGTTGCACGCAGGTGCCTATGATCTCACAGCCACCTGCGGTCACACACAGGCACCAATCCTTGCACAATCGTCCCTGATGGATGGCGGGCTCAGGCGCGTGGCTGTCCCAATGGTGCTGGGAGCAGAAGGCCCCCCTCGAGCTCAGGCAAGCAGCCATCCCATGGGCACCGGGCTCCCCCACTAGCTCAGGTGCTTGGCTGTCCCAATGGCGCTGGGAGCCAAAGGACCATGGGCACCGGGCTCCCGCAAGCTCAGGCTTGCAGCTGTCCCTTGGGTGCTGGGAGTCAAAGGCCCCGGGAGCTCAGGTGTGTGGCTGTCCCTATGGCGCTGGCCGCCAACCACCAGGCGAGTTCCGGTATGCAGTCCTTCCCCGGGATATGCGTGGGTGTTCACACCCCAGCTTGTCTGCCACTGAGACCCCAACTCCTCTCTGTGAGATTTCAAGCAACTGGGTTTATCCCAGTGCAGCTAAAACTTTGTTTGGCTGGGGAGGGAGCGGTTGACCCATCTCCCTCCCTAATCTTGTGGTGAGCCTGGCAAGCGCTGGCCCAGGCCTCAGACCCAGCCCTGGTGTCCACGCTGCCCCTTGGGCTCTTATTTGTTCTGAAGTACTCTCCTTACCATCTGGTTTTTCAGTGTCCACTACAATTTTTGATCTCCTGATTTCAAATATGCTGTGTTTCTGATGGCTGTTTGCTCTGTTCTGATGTAAATTGGCCAGGATATTCTCCCGTGTGTAGGGGGAAGTGAAATATGCTCCTTCCTACTGCACCGCCATCTTTCCTTCCTCTCTGCCCATTTTTAAATCAGATCATTTGTGCTTTGGTATGGAGTTGTGTGAGTTCCTTGTATATTTTTTGGATTTAATCCTGTATCAGATATAGGGTGTGAAAATCGTCTCCAATTCCATAGGTTGCCTTTTCATTTTGTTGATCATTCCCTTCATTCTGCAGAAGCTGTTTAGTTTTATATAGTTCCATTTACTTATTTTTGCCTTTGTTGTTTGTCCTTCTAATGTCATACTCAAAAATTGTTGCCAAGACCAATGTCAAGTGGTATTTTTCCTTATGCTTTCATCTAGGAGTTTTACGGATTCAAGTCTTACATTTAAGTCTTTAATCCATGGTGACTTAATTTTTGTGAGTGGTTAAGATAGGTCCAACTTTATTTGCATGTGATTATCCAGCTTTCCCAACACCATACTGAAGAGACTATCCTTTTTCATTGAATATTCTTATCTTTCTTCTCAAATAATAGTTGTCTCTATATGTGCAGGTTTATTTCTGGGCTCTCAATTTTGTTCCATTAGTCAATGTGTCTATTTTTATGCCAGTGACATACAGTTTTAATGATGATAGCTTTGTAGCACAGTTTGAAATCACTAAGTGTGATGCTTTCAGCTTTATTTGTCTTTCTCAGTATTGCTTTGGCTACCTGGGGCCTCTTGTGTTTCCAGGCAAATTTTTTAAATTGTTTTTACTATTTCTATGAAAAATGCCATTGAATGTTTGGTAGGGATTGCATTGAATCGATAGATGATTTGGGGTAGTATGGACATTTTAACAATATTAATTCTTTCAATCCACAAGCACCAGATAGCTTTCCATTTGTCTCGGTCATCTTCAATTTGTTTCATCAGGGTATTGTAATTTTCAGTATACAGTTCTTTCCTCTCCTGGGTAAATTTATTGCTAAGTATTTTATTGTTTCTGATACTATTATACATTGAATTGTTTTTTATTTCTTTTCAGATGCATCATTATTAGAATATAGAAATCCCTATAAGTCATGACACCATAAAAGTCCTTGAGGAGAACACATACAGGAAAATCTCAGATATTCCACATAGCAATATTTTCACTGATATGTCCCCTAGAGCAAGGAACATAAAAGAAAGAGTAAACAAATGGGTCTTCATCAAATTAAAAAGCTTCCGCATCGCTAAAGAAAACATCAACCAAAGGAAAAGGGAACCAGCCATATGGGAAAATATATTTGCCAATGATACCTTGGGCAAGGTTTTGATCTCCAAAATATAGGAAGAACTCACCAAGTCCACACCAGGAAGACAATCCAATTAAAAAATGGCAAAGGACCTGAACAGACACTTCTCCAAAGAGGAAGTACAGAGTGCCCAGAGACATATGGAGGGATGCTCAGCACCACTAGCCATCAGAAAGATGCAAATTAAAACCACAGTGAGATACCACTTCACATCTGTCAGAATGGCCATCATAAACAAATCAACAAACAACTAGTGCTGGCCAGGTTGTGGAGAAAAGGGACCCCTAGTACACTGTTGGTGGGAATGCAGACTGGTGCAGCCACTGTGGAAAACAGTATGGAACTTCTTCAAAAATGCTAAAGATAGAATTGCATTTTGACCCAGCAATTCCACTGCTGGGATTATACCTTAAGAATCCTGAAACATCAATTCAAAAGAACCTATGCTCCCCAATGTTCACTGCAGTGCTATTTACAATAGCTAAGTGCTGGAAGTAACCTAAGTGCCTATCAATAAATGAGTGGATCAAAAAAACATGATACATTTAAAAAATGGAAAACTAAACACTAGAGAGAAGGAAGGAACTCCTACCCTTCATGGTATCATGGATAGAATGGGAGAGTATTATGCTAAGTGAAATAACACAGGTGGTGAAAGAGAAATACCATACGATCTCACTTATAAGTGGAACCTAATCAACAAAACAAACAAGTGAGCAAAACAGAACCAGAGAACTGGAAATAAAGAACAAACTGACAGTGACCCAGAGGGGAGGAGGGAGGGTCAGAATAGGGGAAAGAAAGGGCAGGGTCAAGTCAAAGAACATGTATAAAGGACCCAAGAAAACAGACAATGGTGGTGGGGCAGCAGGGGATTGAATGTGTGATGTGGGGGGCTGGGCAGCACAGTGGAGAGTAATGGGGGGAAAATGGGGACAACTGTAATGGAACAATAATAAAAAATAAAATAAAAAATCTAAAAAAGAGAGATGCAACTGATTTCTGTGTATTGATTTTGAATCTTCCAACTTTACTGATTTCATTTATTCTAACAGTCTTTTGATGAAGTCCTTAGAATTTTCTATATATAATATCATAATCTTCAAAGACACTTTTATCTCTTCCTTTCTCACTGGAGTGCCTTTTGCTTTTTTTTTATTTTGTCTGATTGCTCTGGCTAAGGGTTTCAGTGTGCTGAATAAGAGATTTTAGAGCAAGAACCTTGTCTTGTTCCTGATCTTAAAGGAAAAGCACTCAATTTTTCACCATTAAGTATGATATTAACTGTCGGCTTGTCTATATGGCCTTAATTGTATGGATGTATGCTCCTTTTATGCCCAATTTTTTGAGAGTTTCTATCATTGCGAAAATGTTGTATTTTGTCAAGTGTTTTTGTACATCTATTGAAAAGATCATATGATTGTTATCTTTTACTCTATTAATGTGGTATATCACATTATTTTACTTGCATATGTTGAACCATCTTTGCATCCCAAGGTTAAACCACTTGATCATGGTGTATGATCCTTTCAGTGTGTTATTTAGTTCAATTTGCTAATGTGTTTTGAGATATTTTGCATCTATATATCATCAAGGATATTAATCTGTAATATTCTTTTCTTTTAATGCATTTATGTGGCATTGGTATATAGAGTAATGCTGGCTTCATAAAATGATTTTAGAAGCACATGTTCCCTCCATTCTATGGGTTGTGTTTTTATTTTGTTGATAATGTTCTTTGCTATGCAAAAACTTTTTGGTTTAATTAATTCTCATTTGTTTATTTTTTTCTTTTATATCCTTTGGAGAGATATATCTTATAAAACATTTCTACAGGCAATGTCTGAGATTTTGCAGCTTACTTTTTCTTCTAGGATTTTTATGGTTTTTAAATGTCAGGTCTGACATTTAAGTCTTTGATCCATTTTGAATTCATTCTTATGTATGGTGTAAGAAGGTGGTCTAGTTTCATTTTTCTTTCTGTATCTGTCCAATTTTCCCAACATTATTTATTGAATAAACTATCTTTAGCCCATTGTATGTTTGCTTCCTCTGTAGAATATTAATTGACTATAAAGGTGTGGGTTTATTTCTGGTCTCTCTATTCTATTCCATTGGTCTATGTGTCTGTTCTTATGCCAGTACCGGGTTGTTTTGATTACTATGGTCTCATAGTATAGTTTGATATTAGATAGCATGATTCCTCAAACTTTGTTCTTCTTTCTCAGGATTTCTGTTGTTATGCCAGACCTTTTGTGGTCCCTATAAATTTCTGAAATCTTTGTTCTAGTTCTGTGAAGTACATCATTGGAATCTTCATAGGAATTGCATTGAATCTATAGAAGGCATTGGGTAGTATGGACATTTTCATTATGTTAATTCTTCCTTTCAATGAACACACTATGTGTTTCCACTTATTTGTATCTTCCTCAATTTCTTTCTTCAGTGTCTTATAACTTTCCAAGTATGGGTCTCTTACATCTTTGGTTAGGTTTATTTATAGGTATTTTATTCGTTTTGAAGAAATTGTGAATGGGGTTGTTTTCTTAATTCCTCTTTCTGTTAGTTCATTATTGGCATATAAAAATGCAACTGATTTCTGAATATTAATTTTGTATCCTGCTACTTTGCTGAATTCATTTATCAGTTCTAGTAGCTTCTTGCTGGAACCTTGGGTTTCTCTATACACAGCATCACATCATCTGCAAATAAGACAGTTTTACTTCTTCCTTTCCACTTTGGATGCCTTTTATTTCTTCTTTTCTGATTGCTATGGCTAGGACTTTCAGTACTATAATGAATAAGAGAGGTGAAAGTGGATTTCCCTGTCTTGTTCCCAAAAGTGTTAAGGGGAATGCTTTTAGGTTTTTCCCATTGATATGATGCTTGCATAGGGCTTCTCATATGTGGCCTTTGTTATGTTTAGGTATGTTCTCTTTCATCTCACTTTGTTGAGAGTTTTTATCAGAAATGAGTGCTGGTTTTATCCAAAGCTTTTTCTGCATCTACTGATATAATCATGTGGTTTTTAGCCTTCATTTTGTTTATGTGGTGAATCACATTTATTGGTTTGCAAATGTTGTACCATCCTTAAATTCCCAGGATAAATCCCACTTGATAGTGTTGTATGACCTTTTTGATGCATTGCTGTATTTAGTTAATTAATATTTTGTTGATAATTTTAGCATCTATGTCCATCAGAGATATTGGCCTATAATTTTCTTTCTTTGTAGTGTCTTTATCCAGTTTTGGAATTAGGATAATGCTGGCTTCTTAAAAGGAGTTTGGAAGCCTTCTCTCCTCTTGAATTTCATGAAATAGTTTGAGCAGGAGATGTTTTGGTTCTTCATGGAGTGTTTGGTAAAATTCACCTGTGAAGCCATTTGGTCCAGGATTTTTATGTGCCAGGAGTTTTTTATTATTGCTTCAGTTTCACTAAATGTAATCTGTCTATTCAGATTCTCTGATTCTTCCTGATTTAATTTTAGAAGGTTGTACATTTCTGGGAATTTTACCATTTCATCCAGATTGTCCAGTTTGTTGGCATATAATTGTTCATAATATTTTCTTAAAATTCTGTGTATTTTTTTTTGGTGTCAGTTATTTCTCCTCTTTCATTTCCGATTTTATTTATTTAGGGCCTTTCTCTTTTTTTCTTGATGAGTCTTGTTAAAGGTTTGTCAATCTTCTTCATCTTTTAAAAACACAGGTTTTGGATCATTGATCATTTGTATCATTTTTTTAGGCTCTATTTCATTTATTTCTGCTCCGATGTAATTATTTCCTTCCTTCTACTCATTTTGGGCTTTGTTTGTTTTTCCTTTTCAAGTTCCTTTAGGTGTGAAGTTAAAGTGTTTGAGTTTTTTCTTGTTTTTTTTGAGGTAGTCCTATAATGCTATGAATTTCCCACTTAGGATTGCTTTCCCAGTGTCCCACAGATTTTGGATTGTTGTGTTCTCTCATTTTCATTTGTTTCAAGGTTTCTTTTGATTTCTTCCTTGATCTTGTTGTTGACCCATTCATTGCTTAATAACACGTTTTTTAGCTTCCATGTCTTTGCATGTTTTTCAGTGTTCTTCTTGTGATTGATTTCTAGTTTCATAGCATTGTGGTCAGGGATGATGCTTGATATGATTTTAATCTTCTTACATTTATTGACACTTGTTTTGTGTCCCAGCATATTCTCTATCCTAGAAAACATTTCATGTGCACTGATCTAGTGTGTCATTAGAGGTCATTATATCCTTGTTGATTTTCAGTCTGGAAGGTCTATCCATTGAAGTTGATGAGTTTTTAAAATCCCCTACTATGATCATGTTTCCATCAATATCCCTATTATGTCCACCAAGATTTGCTTTACATATTTAGGTTCTCCTATTGTTGGGTATATAAATATTTACTAGCATTATATCCTCTTGTTGGATTATTCCCTTCATCACTATGTAGCGTCCTTCTTTGTCTCTTACAATATCCTTGGTTTTAAGGTCTATTTTGTCAGATATAAATACTGCTACCCCAGCTTTTATTTATCTTCCATTTGCAAAAAATATCTCTTTTAAACCTTTACTTTTAGTCTGTGTATATCTTTTGATCTGAGATGGATCTCTTGAGACTGCATATATATAGATCTTCTTTTCTTACCCACTTAGCTATCTTATGTCTTTTGGTCAGAGCATTTATGCCATTTACATTAAAGTGATTATTGATATATACCTATGTAGTGCCATTTTATGGTTAGACTGTTTTCTTCTGGGTCTTGTTGTTGCTGTTGTTGTTGTTCTTCTTCTTCTTCTTCCTCCTCCTCCTCCTCCTCCTCAAGCAAGGCCTTTAACATTTGTTGAAGTGATGATTTGGTGTTAGCAAACTGCTTTACCTTGTTCTAGTCTAGGAAGTTTGTTGTTTCTCCTTTGATTATAAATGATCAAAGGATCATTTTATCCTTGCTGGGATCAAATGATCTTTTGCTGGGCTATCATTAGGGCTATCAAGTCTCCTATAGGTCCTTACATTTCATAACCTTGAATATTTCATGTCACTCCCTTCTGGCCTGAAATGCTTCTGTTCAGAAATCAGGTGACATATCTGTCATAATCATAGTTGTGCATATATACATGTATAATGGGGAAATTCTGGCCCTAGGAATTGGTGGGGGAGTTGGGAGTAGCTATGGACAGACAGTACATCAGAAGTAGGGGCACTGCAGCTGCCTAACCATTGTTTGTTACCCTAGCAACCAGGGTGACATATGAGGGCCATACAAAGTATTCTAAGGAAGCCTTTAAAAGGAGAACATGGATTCCCAATCAAGATAGAGGTGTAAGTAAACTTGCTTGACCTCCTTGCACTACCACAGAAAGAATCATGAATTGACCTCAAAACAAATATCTCCCAGAACTGTCAGAATATTGAGCTGTATGGAAGTCTGACAACTAAGAAATTAAAGAAGGCACATTCATCCAGATGGGTAGAAGGGGTAGAGACATGCAAATGGGCAGAGAAATGCACAGTCCTGGTGTGGTACAGAGAGATGGTGATGGCAGAATGGGCAGTCTCACATGCACATGAGGTAGATAGAAATCAAAAAGGATACCTTGGGAGCAAGTGATCCCAGACCCAAGCCAGGATACGCAGCCCAGGGTTCCAACAACAGAAAGATAAATCCCCACAAATTATGGCTGCAAAAGCCAGTGGGGGGTGGGGCAATGGAAGAAACTGCCGGATTTCTAGGAAACTCTATGTAAAAGACCCAAGAATTAAAACAAACATAGACCTACACCCTTGGATATTCAGAACTAGGACAACAGCTGGAAGGGCGCCAGGTGCACAGGGCAAGTGCTTGGCAAACTTCCAGAAGCCAGGCAGTGGCATTGTCCCCTCTATGAGCTCTCTTCCCACACAGAGCCACAAAGGGGTGAAGCAGGTTGCCCTGCCCTAGTGATTACCTAAGTTTCCACTCCACACAATTTACAGGAGCCTTTTCTACAATGGGCCACACTAGTAAGGCAGGGAGTCAAAGCAGCTGTACCTAATACACAAAAACAAACA
>PVKU01016612.1:0-14023 GCA_004027475.1 Anoura caudifer | reverse complement strand
GGCCTACCCCTCCACTCACAGGCCTTCCCCTCCACTCAAAGGTGTTCCTCTCCACTCACAGGCCTGCCCCTCCACTCACAGGCCTTCCCCTTCACTCATAGGTCTGTCACTTCACCCACAGGCTTTGCCCTCCACTCACAGGCCTGCCCCTCCACTCACAGGCCTGCCCTTCCACCCAGAGGCCTTCCTCTCCACCCACAGGCCTTCCCCTCCACTCATAGGTCTGTCACTTCACCCACAGGCCTGCCCCTCCACCCACAGGCCTGCCCCTCCACCCACAGGCTTTCCCCTCCACCCACAGGCCTGCCCCTCCACCCACAGGCCTTCCTCTCCACTCACAGTCCTTTCCCTCCACTCACAGGCCTGCCCCTCCATTCACAGGCCTGCCCCTTCACTGACAGGCGTTCACTCCACTCACAAGCCTGCCCCTCCACTCACAAGCCTGCCCCTCCACTCACAGGCCTTCCCCTTCACTCATAGGTCTGTCACTTCACCCACAGGCTTTCCCCTCCACTCACAGGCCTTCCCCTCCACCCAGAGGCCTTCCCCTCCACCCACAGGTCTGCCCCTCTACCCACAGGTCTGCCCCTCCACCCACAGGCCTGCCCCTCCACCCAGAGGCCTTCCTCTCCACTAACAGGCCTGCCCTTCCACCCACAGGTCTGCCCTTGCACTCCCAAGCCTGCCCCTCCACTCACAGGCCTGACTCTCCACCCACAGGCCTGCCCCTCCACTCACAGGCCTGCCCCTCCATTCACAGGCCTGCCCTACCACCTGCATGACGTGGTTCATGTAAAAGGCCAAATGTTAATCACAGTCTAGGACAGATCAGGGGAATAGGGTGCCACAATCCCTAGGGAGGGCATAGACAGTTTCTGGAGGTGTGTAGGGTCTAGAAGCACCAATTGGGAAATTCCATTCAGACAAGGTGAGCACGGTACCCTAGGTGAGGAAAGGCATCTGTAAGGGCATTGGAGGTGACTTTAGCAAAACCTGAGGTACTCCTAGGGTATGTCCACCTGTACTTCCTCAGGACTTTTTGTATTTAAAAAGAGCATTGAAAATAACAGATTTTTAAAATAAATGAGCAGTATGGAAGGCAAAAATATTGAAAATAAAGTTCCTTAGTTTATAAAATTGTCAGAGATTAAAAAATAAAGCATATTAACACAGTGCTGGTGATGGGGTGGTGAAACAGATAATGCCCACACGTTTCTGGTGAGAGAGTAAATTGGTGGGAACCTTTGGAAAAGCAACTTGAAAAATGTTCTTTAAAATGTGCTGCTCTGTGCTTGCTCCAGCAGCATCTGGTATATGAAGGGAAGCTACGGAGATTCGCATGGCCCTGCACAGGGGCACCCGGATTCAGGAAGCATTCCACAGTTTCCAGTACACAAGTGGATAAAAAGGCTGTGGTACAGACACACAGTGGAATATGACTCAGCCATGAAAAAGAAAAACCCTTATCATTTGCAACAACATGGATGGACCTAGAGGAAATTATGCTAAGTAAAATAAATCAGTCAGAGAAAGACAAACACTATGATTTCACTTATATGTGGAATCTACAGAACAATATAAACAAACAAACAAAATTGAAACAGACTCATGGATAGGGGATTGAAGGAAAAGGTGAAGGGATTAAGAAGCTCAAATAGGTAGTTACAAAATAGTCGTTGGGATGTATATGTAGTACAGCATAGGGAACATAGTCAGTTACACTGTAATAACTGTGGGTACTGGAAATATCTGGGGGAACACTTCGTAAAATATATCATTGTCTAACCACTACGTGTACACTGAAAACTAAGACAAAATAAGATTGAACATGAACTATAATTGACAAATAAAACTTAAAAAGAGAGAAATAAAATAATAAATAAAATATGCTGACCTTTTAGCTTCACTTCTAGAAATATTAACATTTCCCAAAGAAATGATAAGTAAAAGTAGACAGGTAACTGTGCAGGACTGGTAATTTATTAAACTACAAACTTGCATTTTCTCCCTTGCACTATCCCTCTCAATGTCCCAGATTTGTAGCCAGTCTTCTGGCTACTCTCTGGTCCTGGGGGTATTTGTAGAAGCCAAGCAGAAGCTACTTAAAGGTGCCCATCCTTTGTGAAAAAGGAATATCAAGAAAGAAAATATGCAGACAGTTCCATAAAAAAGGGTGGGGTGGGGGAGAGGGTTGTGAGAAAAAAGGGGGACCCCTTCCAAGAAGTCCCCCTGACATCTTGGAAGGGGTCCTATGCCTCAGAAGTGGGATTTGGAACCCCTTCATAAAAGCACCCCAAGACATGGCATGATTTCCCACAGGTCACACTGTCCAGGGCAACGGGATTCAAAGCACAGCCACACCCCAGGGTCCTGAGCCCCCAACTCACCAGACATTGAACAGTCAGAAACACACCCACTACAAGGATGGGTCTCTCTGGGGAACCTGCCATGGAACCCAGCACGCTGTGCAAACCCAGGCCCTTTGCATGGCCTTAAGAGGCAGGGAGTTCTGAAAATGACTGAGGTTAATTTTCTTGGCCAGCTCTCGAGTGGAACGTAAAGAATACTTGAAATGTGACATTCTCATTTATCTAAATTTATGTAAAAAATTTTGAGGTAATTGAGTATAGAGTTATCTTGTTTTGATTTTTTAAACTAGGAGTTGAATATTTTCCATAGGAAGACACCAAAGTCCCATGCTCTGTTTTCCCTGAGCTCCAGGCACATACCTTTACTGTTGCACCAACGCTGCTGGGAAGATCATTATCTATATCTAGTGCCTCACTGTGGCACTAAACACAAGATTTTCGGTCTTGGACACTCATCAGGATAATGTCTTGTTTACGTCCATGTCCCCAGTGCCTTGCACAATGCCTAGTAAACACTCAGGGAATGAATGAGGTAGTAAAAAATAATATGCATGAATGAATGAATAAATGAGTGAATGAATGAGTGAATGAATAAATGGAGTAACAGGCATCTGGTGTCTGAGATGAGGGCCTGGTGAGGCCCATCCTATCATCGGCACACAGATGGTCCTGGCAGCCTTAAGGTCTGTGTATGCAGTGGAGTTAACTGGAAGCACACCCTCAGGGAATGTAAACAGCCTTCCTCCAGGCCAGGGCTGACTGGCAGCCTTGTGGGCAGCTTGCACAATCCTGTGGGCTGCTGTGAATTTCATTTTTGGGGCATGGAGTCATCTTTGCTGTGGGCCTCTCCCTCCCTACCCTGGATTGTCTCTTGGCAACATAAAAGGAACTGTGTGTCTGTTGTCAGTGGGAAGAACTTCAGACCCCCAACCCTTCTAAGAAGTCTGTCCTGATAAACTAGATCTGCCTAAGGACACAAGGAGGTTGGGGCTGCAAGGAAGCTTGGAGATCATCCTGCCCAACCCCTTCATTTCAACCACTTCCTGAGTCCCAGTCCCCTGAGATGTTTAAGAGGTGGGGACACAACACACCACAAGTATGGCAAAACCTGGCATGGAGCTAGGTGTCCTGTACATTCCTGCACAGCCACTGTTCAGAGTGTGAACTTGGATCAGGGACCTGTCTTCCCCAAGTCCCAGGCCCCTCATTGACACTGTACTGCCTGCGGGGTTGCTGGGGAGACCTATTGCCAGGCCCTCTGTCAAGAGCCTCCCGCGGTACCTGGCTCTGTCTAGCGCCTTCTGTCTCCTGTCTCCTCTGGCCCTTTCTTTCCTAACTTCTCCCACTCGTCATTTCTCACCTTTCCTCCATGTCTGGGCATGAAGTGCCCATGCTTCATGCTGAACCCCCCACCGCAGCAAAATTCACTTCCCGGATTGGCTGTGAGTGATGTCATTGTTCTGGGTTCATTAATATCCGCCTACTTTTTCTCTCCTTACACACCTCTCGATCTTGCCAAATTCATTCATATTTTCCTTTCTCCCTCCCTTCCTGCAAACTTTGCCAGGCCCCTGCTGTGTGCCAGGTACCTGCTGGGCACAGATGCTCATGGCTAGTATCTGCCCTTTGAGAGCTCACCTGTTGCTAGAGAGAGGCCTTGTGGGCCATGACAACACAGGGGGCAGAGCTGAAGGAGGAGGCCAAGCTGTGTCCCCAAAACCCATGTCCTAGCTCTTGTTTCTGGAATACTGTGGTAGGCAGAATAATGGCCTCTTTTTAAAAAAAATATATTTTATTGATTATGCTATTACAGTTGTCCCATTTCCCCCCCTTCATTCCCCTCCACCCTGCACACCCTCTCCCACCCACATTCCCCTGCTTTAGTTCATGTCCATGTGTCATAAATTCTTTAGCTTCTACATTTCCCACGCTATTCTTACCCTCCCCCTGTCTATTTTCTACCCACCATCTATGCTACTTATTCTCTGTACCTTTTCCCCCTCTCTCCTCCTCCCATTCCCCTCTTGCTAACCCTCCATGTGATCTCTGTTTCTGTGGTTCTGTTCTTGTTCTAGTTGTTTGCTTAATTTGTTTTTGTTTTTGTTTTAGGTGTGGTTGTTAATAATTGTGAGTTTGCTGTCATTTTACTATACATGTTTTTTATCTTCTTTTTTCTTAGATGAATCCCTCTAACATTTCATATAATAAGGGCTTGGTGATGATGAATTCCTTTAACTTGACCTTATCTGAGGAGCACTTTATCTGCCTTTCCATTCTAAATGAAAGCTTTGCTGATAGAGCAATCTTGGATGTAGGTCCTTGCCTTTCATGACTTGGAATGCTTCTTTTCAGCCCCTTCTTGCCTGTAAGGTCTCTTTTGAGAAATCAGCTGACAGTCTGATGGGAACTCCTTTGTAGGTAACTGTCTCTTTATCTCTTGTTGCTTCTAGGATTCTCTCCTTATTTTTAATCTTGGGTAGTGTAATGATGTGCCTTGGTGTGTTCCTCCTTGGGTCCAACTTCTCTGGGACTCTCTGAGCTTCCTGGATTTCCTGGAAGTCTATTTCCTTTGCCAGATTGGGGAAGTTCTCCTTTGTTATTTGTTCAAATAAGTTTTCCACTTTTTGCTCTTCCTCTACCCCTTCTAGTACCCCTATAATTTGGATGTTGGGACGTTTAAAGGTGTCTTGGAGGTTCCTAAGCCCCTCCTCATTTTTTTGAATTCTTGTTTCTTCCTTCTTTTCTGTTTGGTTGTTTCTTTCTTCCTTCTGGTCCACTCCATTGATTCGAGTCCCAGTTTCCTTCCCATCCCTATTGGTTCCCTGTACATCTTCCTTTATCTCACTTAGCATAGCCTTCATTTTTCATTTAATTTGAGACCAAATTCTACCAATTCATCCTGATCACCAGTGCTTTGAACTGTGCATCTGATAGGTTGGCTATCTCTTCATTGCTTGGTTGTATTTTTTCTGCAGCTTTGATCTGTTCTTCCATTTGGGCCATTTTTTTTTTTTTTTTTTTTTTTTTTTTTTTTTTTTTTTTTTTTTTGTCTTGGTGCTCCTGTTACGTAGTGAGGGGTGGGGTCTTAGGTGTTCACTAAAGCGGGTCAGCCCTGTGGCTGGGTAGTGATGCTGTACATGGGGCAGAGGGCAGAGAGGGAACAATGGCACTTTCTCCACTCTCTGTCAGATTTCAGTCCCTACTGCTGCTTCCCCCAAGCAAACTGGGCCCTTCTGGTTCTGATTCCCAGGTGGGTGGGCTTCTGTACATTCTAGGACCCTGTGGGTCTCTCCCAGGAACTCTCCTGTGAGACTGGGAGTCTTCGGGTACAAAAACCCTTCGGGTTTTCAATCGGTGTTTTGAGGCTTTATTTCCCCATGTTGGGACACTGGGTTGTGTGGTCTGTCTTGCTCCCCGGTTTTGTGTGGTTTATCTGATCGTGAATGTGTGACCACTGGGTCAGCCAGCCGCCTTGTGTGCCTCACTGGGTCTGCCCGCTGCCTCCCTGCGCCCAGGGTCTATCAGCTGCTGCCTTGTGCACCTGGGTCCGCAAGCCACCGCTTTTTTTTTGCCACAACCCTGCAATCCCTCTCCCCCTAACGCCTGACTCCGCCCCTCCTACTGGTCTGGATGAATGTATCTATTTTAACTCCTTGGTTGTTGGACTTCCATACAGTTCAATTTTCTGTCAGTTCTGCTTGTTTTTTTTTGTTTCTAAATTTTTTTGTCATTATTTTGGTTGTGCAAGGAGGCACAGTGTATCTACCTATGCCTCATCTTGGAGAATAATGGCCTCTTAAAGATGGTCATGCTTGCTACCCCAAATCTGTGACTGTTAACTTACATTGTGTGATTAACTGAAGGATTTTAAGATGGGAAATTTCCCTGAATTTTCAGGTGGATAAAAGGATCCTTCTAAGAAGGAGGAAGGAGGTCAGAAAAGAGAGAAGGTGTAGTTCTACTGGTATTGCAGGTAGAAGAAAGGGGCCATGAGCCAGGAATACAGGTGTACCTGAGCCTTCAGAAGGACCCAGCTCTTCTGACAGCTTGATTTCAGCCCCTGGAACTCATTTTGGACTTCTGACTTCCAGAATTGTAAAAGAATAAATGCATTGCTTTAAACCTTTATGTTTGTGTTAATTTGTTACAACAGCAATAGGAAATGAATACAAATGAAGGAGACTGTACTTCGTGGTCCCGCAGCAGTTAGGTAGCACCACGTGCCTAATTCTGGCCAATGAAATGTGAATACAGGTGACACATTTTCCTCTAGCCTGAAGCTTGCCGCTCTGCCACCCCTCTTCCCCTGCCACGGCCAATGAGAACACTGTAGCTGGTAAAGATACAAGATGGTGACGCTGCTGGCAGCCTGGGTCCCTGTGTGACAGTGTGGAGCAGAACCCAGCTGATTGTCAAAACTTGCTAGGATTTGGAGGTTTTTCATCACAGCAACATACCCCAGGGTCTCCTTACCACGGGAGTTCTGGTTAGCTCTCCATTCACAGAGAAGGTGACGATTACACCTTGAGGAGGCAGACATGTACTCCAGGCAAGGGCAATTGTGTGAGCAAAGGCTTGCGTGGGTTCAGGTCTGTTTGGCTGGCCCTGGGTGCATGGGGACAGTGGTGGGAATGGAGGTTGACTGCAAAGGTTGGGACAAAGGGGCAGCAGGGTCAGTTCTCTCTGGCTCTACTGTGTCCCCCTGACTGTGCTCCCCAGATTCGGACTCCTTTCCTAGCATGCACTGCTCAACAAGTGTCTTGCATGCAAAAAGGGGTCGTGTGTACACACGTGTGCGGTTGAGAGACCTGTATGTGCACAGGTACACATGCACATGTGACTGCATGTGTGCTTCAATGGGTTTCCCTCTGGGCAGAGCTCTGGCTCAAGGGGGTTGGGACAAGCTGAGGTGTCAGGCTACAGGTCGGTTTCTGTTGTAGAAGACTTGGATAGAGTGTACAAACAAAGAGATTTAAGGAGGGTCACGTGTGAGAGTACACCAGAGCAAGGAGAGGGAAGTTCAAAATTGTCAGCGAGGCAAAAGTTGTGGGCACAAGGGTAGCTAGTGCCATGAGGCCTGCCTCCCGGTGCCAGCCTTCTGAGCCCTAGAGGGATGCTGTAACCTGTGGCCCTGCCACAAGTGACTGATGCTGTATGATTGTGGCTTTTTCTTGTCAGGCTGGCGTGAGCCAGAGGACACCCTATCACGTCAGTCCCACCATGGGTCAGGTTTGCACCATGTGTTGATTGCCCACATTATTCACTATTTTATTACTTAAAACGCATTGAATTCCTATTAATAACATGCACTGCAGGGCACAGATTTCATCATTTGCATTAAATTACTTTGCTGCTGTTTACACAGGAGCTGCCTGCGATGCCTGGCGCAGCAGTTGCAGCCAGGCCTTCACATGCGTGCTGCTCACATTCGTGTGGATGCCGTGCAGTGGGAGTGTGGAGTCAGAGGCAAATGTGCTTTGTTGCATGATTACAAGAGCTCACAAATGTAATCTTTTGTCTGCTTGGCATCTCTGTGGGGTGCTGGAGGGCTGTTGTGCCCCTAACTGGTGTGGTGCCTGGACCCAAGCCTGGAGCCTATTATTTATTACTGAGGCTACGAGAGGCCAGGCATAGGGCTCTGGGCTCCCAGGGCTCTCATTTCAGTGAACCCAGGACCCATGGGTAGAGGCTGCGATTGTCATTGCACATACATGGGAATGGAGGCTCACGGAGCAAAGAGGACCCTCCTTAGGCTCATGGTAATTCCAGCCCGGTCTGGCTGCAAAGCCCTGGCTTTCTGCTCTTTTGCACTACTTGCACTTCCCTTAAGCATGCTGGACCTCAGTTTTCTCAGGCAGGATGCCACTTCTTCCTCCCCTTCCTTCCTACCTCACAGGACACTTAAAGATCAACTGAGGTGATGTGTTGGCAAGGCTGGGAGACTGCGGGAAGGTTGCTCATTAGTGTTATTACTTTTTGCAGCAACTTCTGTATCTTTCATTAATGGCCGTGAGAGTTCCACTCCATTTCCCCCGCCCCTGGCTCCCTCTGTGCTGGGTTAGTGAGAACTGATGCCAGAGCTGGGGTGGGGCGCATGGTCAAGGAGCTTGATGGAACTGCTCTTCTATCACCCGCCAAGCACACACGCTACCCTTGCAAAAACAATTCCATACTTGGCAAAGGGCAGTGTTTGCCCTGGGCCAGGACCTTGTAGCCCTGTGCCAGGCTCTGTTTATTCTGGCATAAACCATGGGGATGTCTGAGCGCTTCAAGTTTGTTGAACTTCCTGGATTTCTTATCACGCAGCCTGTCCTGCTGGAAGCAGGTGAAATGCTGTTAGGTGCCCAAGGGAAGATGTTAAGTTCCACAAAAAGCACTCCTGCCCCCTGAGGGGCCGGCAGCTTGGGCAGGGTCACTGAGGACTGGAGGGGGCAAGGTGGAAGAAACAGTTCAGATATATAGAAAAAGCCTTCCCTCTCCTTCACCTGGCCTGAAACTACCTTTCCCATTGTCAAATTCCCACTCCCGGATTCCCTGCTCTGGTCACTTGATCTGGAATGTGCCGTGCCCTGCCCAGCCTCCACACCTCTGCCTGAGCCGTGCCAGCCACTGGGACCTGCCTTTCCACCATCTGTCCAGTTGAACTTACTTGATTGGCAGAATAAATGAAGGGGGCTGAGTAAGTGACAGAGTATGCCATAACCACACTTTTCTCATGTGTCCCTTCCCCTGGGTTCCTGACCTTCGAGGACTCATCAGGATGTTTGTCCTAGGAAGTCAGAGTGAACCCACAGCTGGTCCCACTGAGACACAGGAGAACTTATCTCTGCTGCCACTGACAGCTGTGGAAGCTGGGAGGGTGTTAGGGGCAATGAGTGGTAGGGTGTATAAGAAGAGGTTTCCTGGCTTAGGAATCGGAAAACAGGGGTCAAGTGCTAACTCCCAGCCTTCTCTCTCTGTGACCTTAAGAGACAGCTCCAAATCGCCTGTGTCTGAGTAAAACAAGCACAATGGCAGCACCTTCCTTGGGAGGTTCAGCTGAAGTGAGAGGTCTCTGAAGGAGCTTATGTCACTTAGGACAAGTGACTGGCCTTTGGCCGCCTTTGTGCTCTCATTGCACTGTTTACTGGCTGCCTTTTTACAAGGCACTTGATTTCACAAGTAGCCTATGTGCTACTTTTGCAGAGGAGGGGACACAGCGAGCTGAGGCACTGGTCTGTGGTGGCAGAGCAAGAGTTAAACTATGCCCACTTGACTGGACCCTGTGATTGGTCCTTTCTGCCACTTGCCCCCTCCCCTCTTGCTGACCCCCAGCCCTTGAGTTTATCTGGCTGTCCAATGTCAGGGAGCCAATGCAGGAGAGGCATCTGCCAATGTAGAGCGAGCTCAGGGATGTCCTAGGGTCCCTTGTCAGATCCCCTTGTCTGCCTTATGCCCTAAATTCCTATCAGTCCTTCTGCTGCTGTGGTTCCCAGTGTGTGTGGACAAGACCCCTAGTATTGTGCAAGCTGCTGTCTGCCTCTGGTGGCAGGGCACAGCCACTGATGGGCACCCCAGCCTCTGGTATCTGAGGGAGGGGTCCTGAGCCAGGGACGCCCTTATTGGTGGAGAGCAGCTGTGTGTGAGGTCCTAGAGCGGCCACACAGGGAACTGAGTTTCCTCATCAAAGGAAGAATGGCTGTACAAAGAGGAGCAGAGAGGGAGGGAATGATATTAATTCAGTCCCCACTACATGCAGGCACTCTCTATATATGTACTTACTCATTCAATTCCCTCAACAATCTTGTGTGACAGGGCCTGACGTGGTCTTCATTTCACAGAAGAGGGAATGAGACATAGAGAAGTTAGGTGATTTGCCCAAACCACACAGTTAACATGGCAGATGTAGGTAGGGTTCAGTGCAGCCTTGTAAGAACTTTCTAATTTTGCCAGGGCATGGTTCTTTACACTGGGCATGTGGTAATGGAAAGTGATTTGTCTTTAGGCAGAGCTAGCAGATCTGAGTAGAAGACAGGTCTAGAGAGGAGCTCTTAGCCTTCGAGTCAGGGGTCTGGCCCTGGCAACGTCTGCCCCCCACCTGGTCTGACCAGAGGCCTGGAGGTGCTCCGGCATGGTTAGTCATCCCAAGTGATCAGCAAGGGAGCACCCATCAGAGGAGGATGAGAAAACCCATCCACAGTGCAGATGGGAAGACAACCCAAGTCCTTTGCCTTGGTGCCCAGGGCGCATTATTTACCTCCTTCGTGGGACCTTCACCTCTGCGGGAGGGAGCTGTGTCCTGCGGCACTGGGGCCATGTATCTACTGGGCATGTGTGCAGGTGGACAGCACTGGGTCCCACTCCCTCGCTGGACCCCAACAGGACCCAAGGCAATTTGGATGTCAGGCTGAGCCTGCGGTGCCTCTACCAAAGATATGTATTAAACAAGGATAAAGTTATTTGGCTCCACTTTAAAAGTACATTATGCTTTTCAGAGAAAACTCAGATAAAACAGTGAAGTAGAGGGAAATAATGTACACAGAGAAAACCACTTGGTATATTTTCCCATCCCTTCAAACAAGTGTAGTTTAGTTTTATGTGGTTGGTATAGCGTCACCTTTCCCAAGTTCTCAGCACCCCCAGGCTTCCTGCATCATTCATTCACCTGCTGTAGCCTTGGAGGGAGGCAGTGTCACTTCATTTTATAGATGTACTAACCAATGTGTCAAAAGGTTGACAAACCCGGCTCACACATGGAAACAAAAAGGCAGAGCATGGGTTTAACCCCAACTCTGTTGGACTACAGAGCCCGCCGTCTTAATCGGCACTGTGTACACTGTGGTGTTGCAGGTTTGGTGCCTAACATCTCATCAGAAGTACTTTGCCCTCTGATGAGAAATTCACTGCCAACATCAGGTGTAATGTCTGTATACCATTCCATCTGATGGCTGTGTGCCAAACATATGTAACTATCTGCAGGTGCTGGAC
This sequence comes from Anoura caudifer, assembly GCA_004027475.1. Lineage (NCBI taxonomy): Eukaryota > Metazoa > Chordata > Mammalia > Chiroptera > Phyllostomidae > Anoura > Anoura caudifer. Next base: position 2,687 of record PVKU01016612.1, on the reverse strand, counting down.
AGCTTATTTATTCTAAGTTCTCACTATTAGAAACACACTAGGACGAGCCACTTTGGGTCGTTGGGGTGGGGGTGGGGTGGTACACTTTGGTAAGCTGTGGGGAAGAGCCACCCCATGTGTTTTCCCCTTTCGAGCAGACTTGCTGAAGCTCAGACCTGGGGGACAGAGGGGAGAAGGCTGCTCCAGAGGGACATATGGCCCCAGCATGGAGCCCCACGCTGATGATGCAAGCTTGAACTCACAGGTGAGCTTTCCCTGGTGGGCAGGTGTGTTGCCCTCCACCACAGCTCTGGCCTGTTTAAAGGTGAGAAAACTGAGTCTTAGGGAGGCAAAGTCACTCACCCAAGGTTACACAGTTGGGGCCAGATGCCATGAAACACACATCTCGTGCAGATTTTGCAAAAACACCTGCTGCTAATTCACCAGAAGTTCTAGTCCACTTTTTCCATGACCTCAGGGCCCATGAGTGCCAGCTTATTTCCTGTAGCATCTCAGGGAGATTTTCACAGCGGCTGTGTTTGGACTCAGTCCGTACCTCCTGTGAACCGTCCTTGAAACTATGGAGACTCTGCTGCTTCTTCCCATCACCTCCTACCTGGACTGGTGCAGTAGCTTCTGGCAGTTCCACTTGAGCCCACTCTTGCTTTTCTCTGCTCAGCAGTCAGAGTGGGGTTTTAATTTTTTTTTAATTTTTTATCCTCACTGGAGGATATTCTCTAATTGTTTATAGAGAGAGAGGAAGAAAGAGAGGGAGAGAGAGGAACATTGATGTGCGAGAGAATCAATTGGTTGCCTCTTGTATGTGCCTGGATTGGGGATCTTATGCAGCAGGACCTGGGATCAAACCCACAGCCTAGGTATGTGCCCTGACTGGGGATTGAACCCGCAACCTTTAGGTTATGGGACAATGCTCCAACCAACTGAGTACCACTGGCCAGGGCCAGAGTGATTTTTGAAGTACTCAAATCTCTCCATGAAGCTCCGCAGCTCTCCAGAAGCTCCTGCCTCTGAGGAATTCCCTGGCTGGGAGTAGCTACCTCATCTGGGAATGTGCTGAGATGGTTACAGTCCAATAGTGTTTGGTTCAGTGCCTGCCCCATGGCAGGCACAATGCTGGGAACTGAGAATAGTTAACAAGATACAGAACTTAGGAGGAAAACCAAATTTCTTGGCCTGACCTTCCAGGGCCCGATTCCTCTATTCCCAGCCTCCCTGTCTGACCTCACCCCATCCCTTTCCAGGTGCTCACTGGGCTCCAGCCTTTGGCCTCCTTTCTGTCACATAGACCGGCTGAGCCCTTGCGCTCTCAGGGGCTTTGCTGCTCCTCCAGCCCAGAACTCTCCTTCCCTCCCACTCCAAGTTCTGGCTGCCTCCCTTCCTCCCCAGAGGCCCTCCCCACATGCTCTCTCTCTCTCTCTCTCTTAGTCTGTCTGCTGTGTTCAGAAATGTGCCCCTGAAACACACACACACACCACAACTTTCCCAGGAAAATTCTCAATTCGGGAGCTTTAGAGGTTAGGGGAAACAAATGTTTGGGGAGACGAACTTACAATCGTCTTGATTGCTTTTCTGTGTGTGTGATAAATACTTTTACTTTCATTTTTTAAAAACCCAACAAAGACATCAATCAATGAGAAGACTTATGGGCGACTAACCCCATCATTAAGTGAGCAGTAGCTGTGAATTTCCATGAATGTCCTCCACCTGGCTGGAACACTTCTGAATCTCCTTCCCCTCAATCTCAACCAGAGCGTATCATGTTTTTTGGTGAGCTGAGAGGCCTTTTCCTCCTGTGCTGGGTTTTCCATTGACTGGACTCACTGACTCCTGCTTCAGGCCTCTCCATGGTCCCAGAGACACGGCTTGAAGAAGTCTCCTGGCAGAAATGTGAATTGCAGGCCTCTTGCTGTGGACAGGACCTGGCCCTCTGGGTGTGAGGGCTGGAGTGCAGCTGACCGGATCCCTCCCATCACTGTCCGTTCACTGGCTGCTGATTTTGAACAGTGGCCCTCTGTGAACTTCTGCCCCTTCCAGTTCACATGCAAGGGGAGTTAGGAGGCCCACCTCCCCTTCCTGTCCCCACAGGGCTCTTAAGGCATCAGTGCAAAGACCTCTTCCCCTGAGCCATACACTTTTCCTCTATTAAAATTCCTACTGTCTGTCCAGCTTCCTCTCCTCATTATTATCCTCAACAGGAAAGTCCAGAAAAGTGACATAGAAGTTAGGCCACATGTGCTGAAATGTGATGTAGTAGCAACATGAGACCGGGGGATCCCCGCTGACACCTGCCTGTCTGCAGAGTGACAGGCTGGCTGGGCTCCAGGATGGAGAAAGGATCCTGTGGGAGGAAAAGAAATCAGCCCAGTAATGAAAAAACAATTTTTACCGAGCTGAATTACAAAACCAAGAAGTTAATAAAAAGATGGCCTGGGTGAGTGTAAGCTAGTATGTCTGAAACTGTGCTGGAGTGTGGGTTCCACAAAGACAAGCCACGTGCCAGCCCTGTGCTAGGCACTGGGAGGCAGATAGGCTAGAGGGAGGTCCTAAGACAATCTGGGGCTGGACCAAGCCCTTGGTTCTCAGCTTTCTGCTGGTGAGTTGAGTAGCCTTGGACATTACCCATAGGAAGTTGCTCTTCTCAGCCCCAGCTGAGATTGGTGACATCTCCTTTGGTGAAGACAAATCTC
>PVKU01016611.1:0-13991 GCA_004027475.1 Anoura caudifer | reverse complement strand
ACTTGCAGTAGCAAACAGGAGAAGGTCCTTGATCTCAAGGAGCTTATATTCATATTCTAATTGTTGGAGACAAGCCATAAATGAACAAGATGTTCCAGAGAATGTTAAGTACTAAGAGGAAACTAAAAGAGGACACTATGACAGATTATTATGCAGGACAGATTTGGCTAACAGCCCAATTCAACATAGCTTTAAATATGAAGGTTTTTATCTCACACTGACAAAAAGTCAGAGTAGGATCTTCCCTGGGTTGGTTACTCAGTGTGTCAGTGACATTATGACTCCAGCCCAGCATCTCTGTGATTCTCTTGAGTTTTCCTCAAATGCTTGTAAGATGGCTCTAAGGGTCTAAGCAATACATCCTTGCACTAAGGTGTCTGGAGACAGGGAAAATGTACCTTTTTTTAATGTTTCAAATTTTAAATACACAAAAATCTTTGTCTACAAGAACCCCTCTGCCCAGCAGTACCCTTAGTATTATAGCACATACCATGACAAAACCAATCATTGCCAGAGGAAATAAAGACATCATCTCTGGCTTAGATCAATTGTGATTTATCCCATGGTGTTGGGGACAGGTCTGACCACCTCGTATCAGGTATTGTGGCTACTGATACCTAAACAAAATCAGGATTCTGTTAGAAGAGGAGGCAAGAGGGAATGACTGTAAGCAATACACACTGCCATCCACAGAGAGGGAATAATTAAAAGGGGTGGTGGGGTGATATCCCTAGAGATGGTCATGTTTTACTTGAGTCTTGTTCAAGAAGTAGTTGCCAGTCTTAGGAAATCTGGGGGCTCACATTCCAAATGTAAAGAAGAACAAAAGTACTGCTTATGGGAACAGGGTTTCCTTGGGAGTGATAAAAATATTTTAAAATTTATTGTGGTGATGGTTCCACAACTCTGTGAATATACTAAAAATGTATATATTTTAGTGGGTGAATTGTATAATAGATGAATGATATCTCAAAGCTGTTTTTTTAAAAAATAACAGTAAATGCAAATGCCTTGGGTCTAGACAAACTTGGTATGAATCACAAGAATTGTTTAATTCAGTGGGTCAGATTCAGTGGAGAATTCTCATAGCAGACCTTAGTGATAGTTCACGTATTAACAGAGCGTATAGAACTCAATTTCAGAACTTCTAATAAAAGGAAATATACTGTATTTTCAGGTGTGATAGTCCCTGTTTCTCTTTCTCTCCCAGGAATGCACAGTTTTCCTAGGCTTCAAGCCGCTCAGCATGTATGGCCTCCAACAGACCTTCAGTCCTTAGTAGGTGGGACCTTGTCTCATCTGAAGGGCTTATTTTATGATTTTTTAAAAAATAACTTATTTACTTTTAGAGAGAGGGGAAGGGAGGGAGATAGGGAGGGAGAGAAACATCAATGTGTGGTTGCCTCTCACATGGCCCCCACTGGGGACCCGGCCCACAACCCAGGCATATGCCCTGACTGGGAATCATACACTGACCCTTTGGTTCACAGCCCACACTCAATCCACTAAGCTACACTAGCCAGGGCCTTGTTTTGTGATTTATATAATTCTTCTTATACCTGACATCTGGTCCACTAGTTAAGCTGATAATTTTTCATTGGATATAAGCTTTAACAAAAGACATTACCCAAATTTATTTCTGTCTTCCTCTTTTGCAGTTGAGATTACTCTTGTTGTTGTTGTTTTCTGGTGTTACACAGCTGTAAGAAAATATTTTTTATCAGAGCTAGTGTTATTCACCTCCCAGGTGGGCCTTTCTAACTTCCTGCAGAGATACAGAGGTGCAAGTGAATATATGCCAAGAATTGGCACTTTTCCAAAGTTGTGGAAGAGGCGGAGCTCAAGTCCATCTCACATACATAACTGAGGACCAAAAAATGGCCAGTGTTGCTGGAGCTTAGGGAGAAAGGGGATAAGGACAAAGAGGTAGGCAGGGACTAGGTTATATGGGGCCCTGAAGATCATGAAAGTTTACAGCTAACTGCCATGGAAGTCACTGGAAGTCTTTAAATAAGGATGTAAGGTCTGATAAGCATTTTGAACAGGTCAATATGGAGCCATAAATTTGGGGCAAATATCTGTGATACAAATAACTGAAGAAGACTAGTATCCAGAATATGAAAAGTACTTTTACAAATTAATATGATAAAAACAAAAAAAAGAAAAATTAGCAGAACACCTAAGTAGGCAGTTTCCCAGAAGAAATCCAGATGATCAATAAACATAATAAATTTTCAATCTTATTAATTGACCAGGGAAAATACATATTAAACCATAATAAAATTCCTTTATAAGCCACCAGATTGAAAAAAGTGAAAAAAATATGTATAATATTACCAAAGAACTTTGTCAATACCAATGAAAAATCACCCTCTGGGGGTCAGAGTGTTAAAATGGTATAACCATTTTGGAAAATTCAGCATGCCCTCCTCCATGTTTATTAAACAGTCCAGTATCTACATCCTCCTGGATATGTGTCTTAGAGAAACTCTTCCATGTGAGTACCAGAAGACATGTATCAGAGTGTTCATTGTAGCTCTAGTAATTAAAAACATCCCCTAGTCCATAAATAGTATAATCTAATTGCATTAATTACGATGTATTATGAAATTTTATATAGAACTACAGTTACATCCATCAGTATGGATGAAGTTCACAAACATACATTGAGCAAAAAGAAACAAGTCACAAAAAATATATACAGTGGGACTCCACTTATATAATTTCAAGATTGATAAAACTAAATTATGAAGGGGACACAAAAAAACATGGAATTTATTTATAAAAAATTGTGTATTTATTCTTATATGTTTAAATTTTAGTCACCTTCAAAGTACTCTCCATTTGATGCAATACACCTATCAAAACTTTTTTCCGATGCACAAGTCAGTTTTTGAACTCATCGATTTTGAGGCCTTTTAGTGCTTCTGCTGTTTTCTGTTTCACTGCTTCCACATCAGCAAAACATTTCCCTTTGAGGGCTTTTTTCATCTGGTGAAACAGAAAAAAGTCACTCTGGGTTGAGGGGTGAGATTGGGTGAATAGGGAAGGTGGGGCACTGGGATCATATTGTTTTTTGGTCAAAAAGTACTCAGTGCTCAGCATGGTGTGAGCAGGTGCACATGTAAATCACCCATCATGAAATGGGCAAACATGTTGAACAGTCTTCAAAAAAAAATTCACCGAAGTGGAACACAGCCTCTCACAACAATGCCAGCTGGTGCATTGATACAGATAGGTTCCTACAACACTCACCTAGTGGGGGAAACCTGTACTAGAAGGGGCCCACCCACCAGAAGATAATTTCCTTTTGTTTTTTTAGGCGTGCGCACGCGCGTGTGTGTGTACGTTGGAAAACTGAAGTGAGAGAATTTAAAAAAAATAAAAGGATTGCCATGTTTCCACCTGAAAGGAGGAGATGTACACAGAAAGCAGCCTTATGAGGCTTTGAAAATGTTCCATTTCTATGAAGCACAAAAGGTTTTAATTTTGATGAAGTTCAACTTGTTTCTTGTGCTTTTGGTGTCATATTTAAGAAATCTTTGCTAAATCCATGAACACAAAGATTTATTTGTATATTTCTTCAAAGAGTTTTATAGTTTTAGTTCTTACATACAGATCATTGGTCAGATTTTTGGTTACTTTCTGTATATAGTGTGAGGTAGAGAGTCCAACATCATTCTTTTGCATCTAGTGTTCCATTTCTAAAGCTATATGTGGGTATTTACATCATAATACAATGTATATATTCTTCTGTGTGTGAAATATATTTCATAGATTTAAAGGTACAAATAGGAAAGAGTTTTTTTTTTGAGACTGTGTGGAGTACCCTGTCTGTGGGGAATAAGTTGTAGTGAAATAAGAGACAAATCTTATTTCAGGACGACCAGTTGGATTTTTTGTTTTCTGCTGAAGCAGTAGGGTGGCACCTTTTCCTGAGATAGCAATGAGTGCAGAAGGAGCAAGGTTTGGGAGAGACAAAATTATCTTTACAGTATGTTAAATTTGAGTGCCTTTTTCAGCATACAAGTGGAAAAGTCAAAAAAGGCCATTGGATATGTTAATCTGGAGCTGGGGATAAAACAGGATATACGTTCGGGACTCTGTGTCATAAAGCCATGGGACAAGAAAAGGGTAACAGGGGTGTCCAACTTTTGGTGTCTCTGGGCTACACTAGAAGAAGAAGAGTTGTCTTGGGCCACACATTAAATAGATTGTGACATGTAATCACAAAAAAAGATCTCATAATGTCTTAAGCAAATTTACTAGTTTATGTTGGGCTACATTCATAGCCAACCCGAGCCACATATGGCCTGCAGGCTGCAGGTTATCAAGGACCCAGTTCTAGAGTGTGCTAAGGTTTGGAGGATGGGCACAGAAAGCCATAGGTACTGCAAAGGAGAGTGAGAAGGAGCAGCCAGTGAAGAAGAAGGAAAATACAAGAGTGGTTTCAGGAAAGCTTAGAGAATAAAATGTTTCACAAGAATGGTCAAATGTTGCTGAGAGATCAACTATGATTTGGAGAGTGAACTAATCATTACATTACAAAATAATGATGGTCGGCAACTTCAATTAAGAGCTATTTGTAGGGGAAGCAGGTCAAAGCCTGACTGGCTTTACACAGCACACTGTGGAGTGGAACACTCAGGGGCCACCATTTGGCTTATTCACATTTCTTTTTACAGTTTCCTTCAAAGATTAGGAGGCATATTACTGAGCGCGCATTCTTCTGGAAGCAATGTCTGTATTGGCTTTCATGTGCACCCTTTATTGTTACATGTATTTAGGTCCATCAGAACTGAATCCAGCATACCCTTCCCAGTCTATGTTACAGTTCGCAAAATAGTGCACATAGTGATTAGTGGCTTCCTCCAACTCTCAACAGACTGTTTGCTAGCATAGGACAGTAATTCCTCTTTCAGGTTGAATTCCATTGACATTACACAATGACAAATAAGTTAACAATGGAATTTTGCTAGTACCTTGTTTTACTTTCTCTCTAAGCATATTTTCAATAACTTTGCAGCTACTTTTTTACAAATCTTTTAACCATGGCAAGAACTGTTTGTTTTAGCATATAAGGAGTGCAACTTTGAATAAATTATCTGTAGTTTTGGCCTCTTTCTGACTTTAGCAAACATAATTATCTAATTTTGTACCGAATTGTATTATTTCAGTAACAAAAAATGTAATTGGGTTGCCAGAGGTCACACTGTTTTGTTACAAGTCGAACTGAAAGTGTATTTCACTTCATGCCAAAACTTGATAAAGTTTCTAAGGAAATAACACAACAAGAAAAAATAGCTGGGTTGCTAATTTTTGGATATCCACTCTTACACTTCTATTTTTATTTTTATTTTTCACATGTTTCTATGAAATTATCACAGTTGCCTCTGGTCTAAAAATGGAAGTCTTCACTTTTTACATTTGACATTCTGAACTTTAATATTTATTATTTCATCAGTATGTTTTTGCTTCAGTAAAATCCTTTCAAGTCCTTGATAACATTTCTTGACACTGGAGATAGGAGACCACATAGTGGCAGCTCACATAAAATTGAAGTGTTATGAAAATATTTTAAACCAAGATGACTTGCACCTGGTAACTGAATGTTAATGGAGTCACACTGTCAAACACAGTTTTTAAAGTACATGAATGTAGTAGGACTTAAGATTTGAAGATGGTAGTGTAAAGTTAGCATTTTTCCTTTTTCAGGGGTAATCACCTAGAAGTCATAAGCAGAATGAGAAGAAAATGTCATGAGACAAATCCATAAATTACAAAAGAAGCATTCAAGTTGATTACGGGAAGATGTTAAGAGTGCATATTTTAGAAAGGTCTCATGAGATTTAGGGTTTGGGATTAGATTTGGGTCAGGGTTAGGATTAAGTAGCAAAATACACTGCTTGAAGGTTAAGAACATAACTTAAATCTCTTGTGGAGAGCCTAAATCTTCTGCTTCAAAGGTAGGAATGAGATACACAGGCTGGTTGTGGGAACTTCCCTGGACTGCATAAGATTCCAAGAAGCAGAGAAAGTGCAGCAACATGGACAAGTTGTATTTGCAGAAAACAGTCTGCACTTGTGACAGTGAGCAAGCACATAAAGTTTGCATTGTGAACATCTCTGTAGTGTCCTATCTCCATTGGCTGGGGAGAAGTCAAGGTCAAACTCAGGAATAAAATTGTGGTCATAAACCAAATTTCTGCTGGCTTGGAAAACAGTAGAGAGTCAGAGTAACAGGAAGCTATTTGGACGGGCAGGATGCCAGAAAGTACAGTGTTGGCCTGAGAAAGGATTCTTACAGCAAGACAATGGCTTTGGTTCTAAACCTTGGCATGACAGCCACTTGAACAAGCTGAACATGGGATGCTCTAAGCAAAATACCCCAAGGAGGAAGTGGCCTTGGTGACTAACACAAATAGAAATAAACCTTGTCTGGAAGAAAGCACTCCAAATTTCGTTCAGAGGACTCCCCAGATTATGATCAAACAATGAACTCAAAAAATTACCAAATGCACAAGAAGACGATAACCATGAATGAGAGTCAGTGGAAACAAGAAATTACAGATTTAGATTCCCCAATGATTTCAAGTATTGGAATTACAATTACATGCATACAACATAAAACAGCTATGTGTGAAGTGTTTACATAAAGTATGTAACTTTAAAAAAAATGAACATTTAACTAGAAACATGTTTTAAATGAATGAACAGAAGAAGCATTATGGAAACAATTCCAAAGAAACCAGGAATAAAAAAATATGATTGTTGATAGAAAAAAAAAAAAAAAAAAAAAAAAAAAAAAAAAAAAAAAAAAAAAAAAAAAAAAAAAAAAAAAAAAAAGGAAAAGAAAATAAAAGGAAAAAAAAAAGGGAAAACCCAAAAAACTTAGTGGAGGGACTGACTAGATTAGATAATTCAAGTGAAAATTTGTGAACCAGAAGATATATCTGCAGTACTGATCTAGAACATAATAAAGAGAAGTAAGGAAATGGAAAATATGAAAAAAAGTAAAGAGATATGGAAGCTAAAATAAAATTGTCTAAAACTTAGAGTTCCAAATGGAATGAGAAAGGAGGAGAGGCAATATATGAAGGCAATATGTGACTTTTCAAGAACTGAGGGAAAACATAAATTCATAGACCTTGAAAGCAAAGAAGAAAAAAATGACAAGATATGAAAAAATTTTTAAATATAACTCAAGGAAAAATTTGCAGAACTAGGAGACTTAAATCTGAGAATGCAAAATGGCATATACTGATTTTAAAATGGTCCCATGTGGTCAACACCAGTATATATCCTCATAAACTTTTTAGATTTAAAAAATAAAGCATTTTTTGAAAGTCAAAGAAACTGTGTCACTTATAATGAGGAACACTTAGGCCTGCTTCAAATTGCTTCTCCACATTCCTTCCTAGAAGACATTGTAGACAGAGTAAAAGAGACAAAATCCTCAAGGAAAGAGGGGTGACTCAGGGATTTAATACCCAGTCATACTGTCATTTAAGTACAAAGGCAAACAGTTTTGAAAACATAAGATCTTAGAGATAGTTTCCATGAACTCATTTGAAGAATATGCCAATGAACACACTTTATCAAAGAGGAGAGGTGACTAGAAAGCATACGGTAGATAGTATGAGGATTACTGATAAGTAGGACTAAGACTGAAACAAATGTGGGGGTTATAGTTATTGAACAGAAAGATAAACATAAAGGTAATATAATTAATTAAAATTAGGAAGTTATTAGGAGAGAAAGGCAAGGTGTAAAGAAGAGGAAAGCTACTAATTTCATTATTGTTTAGAATAGAACATTTATGATACTGTCCAGAGGAAAAAAATTAGACATTAGACAAAAATACAAACATTCATAATCATCAAAAGAAATGCACATATAAACAAGCAAAATCTCACACAGGCAAATTTTTTTAAAAATTGTTCAAAACATAAACTATCACACAAAATAACATGACATAACCATGATTAAACCTTTCATATCAATAATTGTAACTAATTATAATAGTTATAAGTAAGTTAAACTCACCCTTAAATGTCATATGGGATACCAAAAAAACCCAAAACAAAACAAAACAATTCTACACCGTATAAAGAGAGAATCCTAAAACTAAGAGATTGAGAAAAATGGAAAATGAAAAGAAAAAGTGATACATGAATGGGTAAACCAGACTAGGCTAATGCAAACAAAAGTGATCACAATCTTCATTCTAAATATGACAGAGTTCAGAACAAAATGCATTAAATAAGGCAAAGAAGATCACTTTACATGCTTAAATAACATAATTAATAAGATAGAGCTAATTGATGCATGCCAAAGTCTGTGATTCTAAAAAGAAATATACTTTCTATTTATATTCCCAATTGAAAAGGAAACCTTGCCCTGGCTGGTGTGGAGCAGTGGATTGAGCACCAGCCTGTGAACTGAAAGGTTGCTGGCTGGATTCCAGTAGGGCACATGCCTGGGTTGTGGGCCAGGTCCCATTTGGGGATGTGTAAAAAGCAACCAATATTTCTCTCCCTTTCTTTTTCCTCTCTCCCCCTCTCTCTAAAAATAAATAAAAATACAAATCTTAAAAAAAAAAAAAAAAAAAGGAAACCTTGCCCTGGTCAGTGTGGCCTGGTTGGTTGGAGCATAGTCTAGGGATCATGGGTTTGATTCCCAGTTAGGGCACATACCCAGGTTGTGGGTTCAATCCCCAGTTAGGGCATATACGAGAAGGCACTCAATCGATGTTTCTGTTTCTGTTTCTCTCTCTCTTCCTCTCTCTCTCTAAAAGCAAAGAAAAAATGTCCTTGGGTGAGGATAAAAAATAAAATAAAATACAATTTTAAAGAAATAAAAAGGAAACCTCAATACATTCCCAAAAGATAAAACAGTACAGACAATTGCTCCTTTTTCTAGGAGCAATGTAATAACATGAGAAGGCAAAAGCCCATACCCACTTGGAAATAAAATATCTTGGGTTAAACAGTTCTTGGCCCAAGAGAAAAGTCCAATAGAATTGTAGACTATTTAGAAAATAATGATAATAAAAACATTACATATCAGAACCTATGTCATACTGCTAAAGCAGTGTTTAAAGGAAGCATTATATTTTAAATACTTTATAATATACCACAATAGCAGATATATTGACCTGGATTTATTCAGAATAGCTAGGAATTGTATTAGGAGATCTCAAAAACCTACTACATTTATAAATATATTCTTTCATATGCAAAAATAACTAGCAGCAAAATTATAATCCAAAATCAATAGCATATTAGGAATCAAAGTATCTTTCAAACTCTTATGGTATCATGCAAAAATGCAAGTCTGGGTATTAGCAAGGCAAGACTTTATTAAGGGAGACTATTGCAGTAAGGAGACACTCAAGGCCTAAGTTAGAAACATTTCTGAGAAGGAATGAGCAGGCAAAACTTTTATATGCAGAGGTCACAGGACAGGTGGTTGTACAAAGGGGAAGGGTGTGCTGGAATTACTGGACGAAGTCTTGAATTTAGTGAACTGTGTCAAATATTGCAAAAATAGTAAGGTCAAGGCAGGATATTTTAGTTGGTGGTAGGTACATGGGTGGGACTTGGGTCTGAGATAGAGCAAACAAGTCACCATGCAAAAAAGTTTGCATCAAACGCAGGTCCTAGTCACCCTTTAGTAGATCAAAGTTGTGTCAAGCACTAAGTTTCACCAGCCTTGTATCTGGCTTTCAGTGCTTAAATAATTTTGGTTTTTAAGCAGAAATAAATTACTTACATTCCAGGTCATAGTGACACAAACATATCCTAGAATGTGGTTCTACAAATATTCCAGATTAGGTTTTAGCCAGAGATGAATAAATCACAAAACAGCTGAAATTTTTCACAAAACTAACTAATAAGAAAGAATGAAAACAAATGAAGCAAGCACCTACATGAAGTTAAACAAAAATCAGCAAAATAAATAAGAAAGCAGAGACAAGAGGTTAAAAAGATAAAGGCAGAAACTACCTAATTAGAAAACAAACAAACAAACAAAAGTAGAATTAAATAATTCAAGAGCTGGCTGTTTGAGGAAAAAACATAGATGTTTAGCTAAGTTAGTTAAGAAAAAAGCAAAAATATACTTTATGCAAAAATTTGGAAATTCCAGAAAAAAATGGGTTTTTAAAGAAAGTATAACTTACTAAAACTGATCTCCAAAGAAACAAATACAAATAAATCAATTACCATAAAAGAAAGTACATAAAAGAACTGTCCCCCCACACAAGAAAGCACCAGGTACTTTCCATAGCTGGTTATGCTGCACGTTTTAAGACTATTTCAGCTATTTCTGTACTTAGAGAAAGCTTCCAAATCTTTTATCTGAAGCAAGATCATTTTGATACTAAATCTGACAAAGACTATAATCTCATCTAAAAATACTGATAGAACAATACTACATAAAATATTAGAAAAAAGAATCCTGCAATGTCTTTAAAATATAACAGATAAAATGGGATTTATTTCATATATACAGAAATGATTAACTATTAGGACATCTATTTTATGAACAGATGTGAGGAAGATCAACTCTACGGACTTAGAAAAACAGTTGATAAAAACTTTTAATATCTTTTAAATAAAAAACATTCATAAAAGAATAATAATAGATGACATGAATCTATTTTAAGCATAGGTCAGCTTATGTTCAGTAGGAAAATATTAAAAGCAATCCCATTAACAAAAGGTTATAAAAATGATAACTGTTGTCACCACTAAAATATTCCTAGCTAATGAAAATAACTTCATAATTTGGGGAAAAATTAGAAGTTAAAAAATATTGGAAACAAGGATGCCTTCTCTTGCTGCTTGTATTCAACATTATCCTGGAGGTTCTACCCAGAGAAATTAGATTAGACAATAAAATAAAAGACATCAGGGTTGGAAAGGAAGAAGTAAACTATATTTGCAGATGTCATAATCTTATATATAGAAAATCCTAAAGATTTCACAGGAAATCCATTAGGGCTAATAAATAAGCTCAGCAATGTTGCAGAGATACAAGATCAATACACAAAAATAGTTGTGTTTCTGTACTCTAGCAATAACAATTAAATGATAAAATTGAGAAAGTAATTTCAATTTATAATAGAATAAAAAAGAATAAAATGTTTAAAAATATTTGACAAAATTCAAGGGTGTCCATCCTTTTGGCATCTCTGGGCCATACTGGAAGAGAAGAGTTGTCTTGGGCCTCACATTAAATACATTGTGACACTTAATCATAAAAAAATCTCATAACGTTTTAAGTAAATTTACGATTTTGTGTTGGGCCGCATTCAAAGCCATCCTGGGCTACATGTGGCCTGCGGGCCACAGGTTTGACACCTGTCAGATTCATGCTGTAAACACCACAATACCAGTGAAAGAAATTGAAGAAGACTAATGGAAAAGACATCTGTTCATGGATTGGAATGTCTAATATTGTTAGATGACAGTACTTCCCCAAATTAATTGTGTTGATTCAACACAATTCCAGTTAAAATTGCATAGGTGGAAATGGAAATTTGATCCTCAAATTCATATAGAGTTGCAAGGGGGCCCTACATAGACAAAGCTCCCCTTATCCCTTGCTGCTTCTAGAATTGTCTCCTTCATTTGAATCTTGGCTAATGTAATTATGATGTGCCTTGGTGTGTTCCTCCTTGGGTCCACCTTCTTTGGGACTCTCTGAGCTTCCTGGACTTCCTGGAAGTCTATTTCCTTTGCCAGATTGGGGAAGTTCTCCTTTATTATTTGTTCAAATAAGTTTTCTATTTGTTGCTCTTCCTCTTCCCCTTCTGGTACTCCTATAATTCGGATGTTGGGACATTGAAAGATGTCCTGGAGGTTCCTAAGCCTCTCCTCATTTTTTTGAATTCTTGTTTCTTCCTTGTTTTCTGTTTGGTTGTTTCTTTCTTCCTTCTGGTCCACTCCATTGATTTGAGTCCCAGTTTTCCTCCCATCTCTATTGGTTCCCTGTGCGTTTTCCTGCATTTCACTTATTGTAGCCTGCATTTGTTCATCTAATTTGTGAGCAAAATCAACCAATTCTGTGAGCATCCTGATCACCAGGGCTTTGAACTGTGCATCTGATAGGTTGGCTATCTCTTGGTTGCTTAGATGAATTGGCTCTGGGGCTTTGATTTGTTCTCTTGTTTGAGCCATTTTTAGTTTTTCTGAGGGGGGGTCTGGTCACGGGTGTTATGTAGTGAGGGGTGGAGCCTTAGGTGTTCCCCAGGATAGGGCAGCCCAATTGCTGGGTTGTGATGCTGTATGCGGGGGCAGGGTCTGAGAGGGAACAATGGCATTTGCTCTGCTCTCTCTCAGATTCTAGTCCCTTCCACCACTTCCCCTTCACCTGGATTATCTGTGCATGAATGTGGGACTATCTGGTCAGCTAGCTGCCTTGTGTGGCCTCACTGGGTCTGCACCATTGCCATCCTGTGCCCGGGGTCTGCTAGCCACTGCCTGTGCACCTGGGATCTGCCAGTTGCTGCTGCCTACACATCCCGGTCTGCCAGCCTCCACTTTTTCCTGCCTCGACTCTGCCCCTCTTACCAGTCTGGATGAATGGTTGTTGGACTTCTGTACAGTTCAATTTTCTATGAGTTCTGGTTGTTTTCTTGTTTCTAAATCTTTGCTGTCCTTAATTTGGTTGTGAGAGGAGGCACAGTGTATCCACCTATGCCTCTATCTTGGCTGGAAATCCACAATGAGATTTTTAAAAAAGACAATAAGAAGTCTTGGTAAGAATGTGGGGAAATAGCAACCCTCATACATTAGTGTTGGAAATAAAAAATGGCTCAGTGGCCATGGAAAACAGTTTGACAATTTCTTAAAAAGTTAAACCTATAGTTACTATATGACCAAGCAATTCTTCTTCTAGTTATATATCATAGAGAAATAAAAATATATATCCTTACACAATCTTGTACACAAGTGTTCATGGTAGCATTATCCAAGATAGCCAAAAAAATTAAATAACTCAAATGTCCACCAACTGATGAATAAATAAAAAATATGGTAAGTATATTACAATGGAGTATTATTTTCCTATAAAAAGGAATGAAGTTCTGCTACATGTTACAATATGGATGAACCTTGAAAACATTATGCTAAATAAAAGAAGCTATGCACAAGAGGCCATGTATTGTATGATTCCACTGATATGAAATGTACAGACTACAAACCCATAGAGGTAGAAAGTAGACAGGCGATTGCCAGAGGTTAAGGAGAGAGAATAATGGAAAATAATTATTAATGGCTATGGGATCTTATTTTGGGGTAATAAAAATGTTCTGAAGTAAGGTGATGGTGATGGTTTCATAATCTTGTCACTATACTAAAAATCACTAACTTACACACTTTAAAATCATGTATCATATTTTATCATATTTTAATTATAGCTCAAAAAGTATTGCTAAGCTTTCAGCAATTGGATAAGCTTTTTATATAGTAATAAACTTTTCAAAAAAGGAAAAGAATTATTTGGGGGAATGGAACTGGTAAATTTATAAATTATTTATAGATGATATGATTATATACCTGGAAAATCTGGGAGAAAAACACAAAATTTTACAGATCATAAAAGAATCAGGTGGATTGATATGAAATTAATATTTAGAAATCAGTCATTTTCATATGTACAAACTTTAAGGAGTTGAAAAAATATATTTACAATAGAAATGAGAAAGGAAGAATTCCTGGAAATAATCTAACAAGAAATGTACAAAATCTAAATAAAATGTTTAACTCACTACTAAGGGAAACAAAAGAGTTTGAACAAATGGAAAGGCAAAATTTACCTGTGATAGGCTGACTTAAGATCATAATGCATAAAATTCTTCCTAAGTTAATCTATAATACCTCCCCAATTCTAAGTGGTTTTTTCAATCAGACAAATTCTAAAGTTCATACAGAAAAATTGAAAAATCAGAACATGTCCAATGAATAAGAGAAATGACAGAGAAC
>PVKU01016610.1:0-13980 GCA_004027475.1 Anoura caudifer | reverse complement strand
AACAACTAGAACAGAAACACAGAAATGGAGATTACATGGAGGGTTTGCAACAGGGGAGTAGGAGGATGAGAGAGGGGGAAAAGGCACAGAGAATAACTAGCATAGATGGTAGGTAGAAAATAGACGGGGAGGGCAAGAATAGTGTGGGAAATGTAGAAGCTAAAGAACTTATGACACATGGACATGAACTAAAGGGGGGAATATGGGTGGCAGGGGGTCTGCAGTGTGGAGAGGAATGATGGGGGGGAAATGGGACAACTGTAATAGCATAATCAATAAAATATATTTTTAAAAAGTCAAGGATAGAAAAGAAGGAGTTACACTAATTGCACAATACAGCTTTGCAAATAATTAGTCTTACGAAAAATTCTATTTCATAAACAGACTTTGTAATCACATATTTGTAATGCAGGAGCTCCAATCCAGGGAGCCGCTTTAGTCATTCATGTTATCATTCATGATATCCTGGGGAGCTGATATCATTCATGATATCCTGACAAAACCACCTGGAGGACCAGCCCCTGTGGACATGCCATTTATTACTCACATAGGCGGGAATTCACCACTGAAGGCAATGATCAGATTGGTGCAAGAGCAACTGCCAGGCCTCTGGCCTTGGTGCTACTTCAGGGAGGGAGCCACAGTAGCCTGCAAAAATACTAAAGGGTTGTTATAAACAGGGATCTTGAGAACCTGGGACTCCAGATACAGTCTGTTTTCCTTGTTTCTTATAGCTGCTGGTCAGGCAGCCAGCCACCTGTTCTCTGAGGTGGAGGAGCCATATCTTGAGCTACCTTACATTTATTTCAGTAATCTGCTTTTATTCATGTTACCTGCTTCATTTCCTGGCTAACCCCCAAAACACAATATTGGTGCCTACTTCAATAAATTAACAAGAATTCAAGAATCTTCTTGGAGCCAAACTCTTATAATTAACTCTTCATTATCCATGCATTTATTAGTTCTAGGATCCTTTCCCTTTGCCTAGGGCCATACCTCTAAAAGCACCTCTCTCCTGTCAGCTGATGCTTGCCAAAGGAATGTGGCCTCATTTTAATATTTGCCTAAACAATGTGTAACTAGCATAGCTACTAACCTACAATGCTTTTATGGCCAAATAGATGCTTTTAATTGTTAGCATCGTTCTTTCTTGCTGTTAGCTTACGTTATTGAGAATTTATTGAATTTTTGTAAATTATACAGCTTTTGGAGGCAGGTTGCTTTACTTCCTTTGGGCCTAGTGACTTAATACTTTCTGAATCCACAACTAGACTTTTTAAAGCCCACCCTGATTTATTTTAATCTCCTGGAACATGCTTACTTTTATAACTAAAGAAGTGGAAAGTTCCTACATTCTAGTTATCTAATCTTCCAAATTACTTGATTCAACATTTTTTCCAAATCTACTAATTGCTTGATTCAACATTTTTTTCCAATCTGAGAAGCATCTCTTGTTTATGTTATAGCATGATCATCTTTGCAGGTGTTTATGTTATAGCATGATCATCTTTGCAGGTGTGTTTTCTCTCAATTAAGCAATGGAATAATGCAGTTGATAAATGAATGACTGGCTCTTGTGTGTGGCTGTGGAAGCAAAGACTATTGGCATAAGAGTAAGATTCCTTGTTTAATGATGTGGAAACAGGCACACAGATTTAGTTCTGCAGTGCCTTTATAGTTCTCAGGTGCTGCATGTTACACAGACACTTCACTGATTTTGCTTGCAGCTGCCTGTGAGTGTTCTCCCCTTTAAGAAGATTTAATTTATCTTTTTAATCATAGAATACTCCCTCAGTATTTTTCTTTTAAATTTTCAGGTGGCTAGAGAAACAGGACATAAAAGAGAGTGAAAAACTGACTAAAGGTTATTTGAATGATTCGAAGGGTGCCAATAGATTCGATGCTACATTAAGAGAACACTGCAGTAATTTAGATTTATGTTATAAGGTACTACGAGGTGGATGCTTGAGACTACTGCTGACAGATGAAGATTGCAAAGAAACAGAAAAAAGGTGCAGTCATCCTTCCATAACTGCCCTTCAAGATTCTTACTCAGTTTGAGAATTAACACTTTTATAAATATAAAGTAATGGCTGTATAGTCAGCCTGTATAACACTTTAAAAGCTCAAATTGTTTTACAAAAAGTATTAAAGATAATAATTTGGGGCTTTAAGTGCCTGAGAAACTTTGATAGCCCTTTATATTTCAGAGGAAACAAAACAGATAAAGAAGACTTTTTTGAAGAGATGCATTCCAGAATGATTTATTTGGAGCCTTGACTAAAAATCTGAAGGAATTTGCTTAATAAAAGCTTTCCTAATTTATGCAGCTCAAACTCCTGAATGGAGAAAGCATGTTGAATTCAGAGTACAAAAATAATATTTTTCATTTATTATGTACTGCAGAAGAAGCAATTTATCAGCAGTTCTATTAAGTATATTATAATCTATGTTAATTTATAAGTAGAATTTGAGAATTTCATGAATTTTAAGAATAAGCATGAATTTCCCTGCAAGCATAGGGTATAATTTTATTTCAATGATATTACATGAATACATTAAGCAATTAATGATAAAGATAATATTCTGTATAAGAGCATTTTATACTGTCAAATAGTGTGTGTGGTATGAAAAGATTCAAGGGGTTATATTTTGTAGTACTGTAGCCCATAAGAGCAAAGATTATCTGGTTTGAAGCTGTCTGGTATTTATTGGTATTCTCTGCCACTTTTATGGTTTGAAATTCCCCTCCGCAAAGTAACATGAAGTCATGGAAATAATACCAGCTTTAGAGCAGATGGACCTGAATGGGTGTCTGCATCCACCATCAAGTAGCTGTGTGATCTTTATCATATTCTTCATCAAATCACTTAATCCTTCTAAAGCAAATTCCTCATTTTAATAAAGAATTAACAATTCCTTGCCTGCTCAAAGTGAGGATCAAACTAAAAGTGTGTAAAGAATATATGATGTCACAGAAACTCCATTAATAAATAGTTACAGTTGTTTTAATGTTATTTTGCTTATTATAGTACAAGAAGTATGACAAGCTCTGTGTCCAGAGTTGCCTGCATGTAATCAGTTAACAAACAGGTTTGGCAGGTGAGAAGTACTTCACAATGTTCCCAGGGGAAATCAAGGCTCCAAAAAGGTAAACAAGGTTCCAATCCTCATTCTTGCCTTATAAGGCACTTTAGTTATGTTAATAAGAGAATTCAGTGTGCCCCAGCTGCCTTAAGGGTCTAGAGAACTCCTAAAGGAAATTTTTGAAAGTAGACAGTGGCAAAATAGAAAGAAAAATGAGTTAGTAACATGCCTCCTGGAGCTTTAACTCTTACGCATTCTGTCTCCTCATCTGTGGAGTGGGGATAAGGAGTCCATGCCATGCATATCGCACAGGACTGAATGCTGCGAGCTTCTGCCCAAACGGAAGTGATAGCGGGGAACTATCACTATGGTGTCACTATGCTGCCGCTAGGCTGAAGCAGGTGTAGCATTTCCACCTAACATAATCCAGTCAAGAATATGTTAAATACCTGTCATTGTGTCTTGTATCGTGGAGAACATACAAATTTTAAAAACTTGGTCTGTGCTTGTATTTTCTGTTGTTAAACAGCATATGACTACAGCTAGCTGCTTAAATGAGCACACATTTAATATCCCATTTTCCCACAGATCCCGCACATTTTAAATGGGTCCTGTGCTTAGGGTCTTAAAAGGCTAAAGTTGTGATATCAGTTTATGTGCATCCTCATGTGGTAGTTTGATGAGGGAAATACTAACCTCCAAGCTTTTTCAAAATTTTTTGGTAGAAATCATTTCCTTACAGATGTAGTACCAAGGTCTCAATTTTTCTGCTGGCTCTCTGGGGTGAGTGTGTGGGAAAAGGGGTTGCTCTCAGCTCCTAGAGGCCTCCCTGGAGTCCCCAGCCAAATGGCACCCTCCACAGATATTTTACATCGTGATTGTTTGCTCTGTTCTAGGACAGCTGGTGATGTCTCTTTCACACTACACTGCCCATTAAAGGGATAAACTCATTAGGTCAAGGCTACTTCAAAAGTGATATTCTCTGCTTTCATTGACTCAGAATCAGTTGACTAGTATCATGGGAGTGATTTCCCACGCTATTCACTAGCCCTGTGGATGCTCTAGGGGAGATGAAATAGAGTGTGTACACCAGAGGACAGGAAGGAACATTGGGGTCCGTCTTGATACTTTATTTTTTGATGACTAAATGTTTAAAGTGTGTGCCAAGAGCTGTACTTTTTGACTGCATAATTCTCCCATGTTGTAGAAAAACTTACCTTTTTTTTGTGACGCGAGAATACACACAGAAACCTCTAAGCAGTTCCATAGTCCCAACGAGCTTGCTCTGCTTAGTTAACTCTGATTAGCCTGAAGTGACATAACATTAATTTAAATTATGTCTCATTGATTGCTAACACGGATAAAGATTTTTCTAACATGTTATTTACCATTTCTTGAAGTTTGATTCTGTAATGTAGAAGCTGCTCAGATGCCTCTTAACTCCATCCTCTTGATGCTCAAATATTTGTGGAATAGACAATTTGATGAATTAAGTTCCAGCTCAGTCTTCATTTTTATTTAGTTTACCATAACATAAAAGTTAATAGGGTGTTTGAGTTTAGGATTCAAAAGATCTTATTCCCATTCCCAGCTCTGGCTGCCTTACTCTGTACCTGAAGAGGACCCATCACCCTTTGGGGACCCACCCCGTTTACCTTATGTAAAATGAGGCATCCATTCTGACATTAACATTTTGTAAACTTCTTGGTATTATCTCCATAAATTTGAGGTTATCTTTTAAGGAAAAATGTGTTTGGTATTTTTATATAAAAATTTAACCATCCTAAGATTATTAATATTTGAAAAGAATCTGTGATTATAGATTTACATGATGGAATGTTAAAGATGTACATTATTGATTGATAATATTGTAACAAAACATAGGTTGAATAAGTTTCCGATTAGAGAACATACACACCTTCAGAATATCAAATTAAAACTCTAATAAAAATTTTGACCCAGGAAGTTTTCACTCTTTGGTATTTTTTTCCCCATGGAAAGCCATTGTTCACTTTTTTACGTTTCAGCTCTTTGCTTTCATTTACCCATGTGTGTGTTATTTCAGCGGTTATATTTTAAGTAATTCTTTTAGTTTTTGTGTCTCATGTTTGATAGTATAGTTGGAGAGCAGTACTCGTTTTATTCAGCACTGACTATATGTCAGGCACTATGTTAATTTTAAGCACCTTACCTCCACAGGCTAGTATAATCCTGATAATTGGGAGGGTGAATGTTCTTCCCCAAATTTAAAATTAGGGGCATGAAGCTCACAGAGTTTTTACGGTTTATCCATGAAGTATACCTTTTAAAAGTCAGAGCTGGGATTCGAATCCAATTCTTGTTTCATGACTTTCCTCTGCCTCCGTTATGACTTAGTGCTGAGCGTTGTCTCCATTATGGCCATTTGATGATTTAAAATTTGACATGAAATGTAGATCTAACTGTGGTGTAACCCACCACTACCTCTGGATATTGGCATTGACTAAAAATGGCAGACTTCAAGATCCTTCTAGACAAGGTTCTATATTTCAATTACTGTCTTCTCACTAATGATTTCAATACTGGAAAGAAAGGCTACTAATATTTAATATTTATTCCACATATTAATGTTGTAATTTCTTCAAAAAGTGTTGTGAATATATAAAATAAAGACAATGATTAAACTAAATAGACAATGCATTTCAAACAAAGATTTAAACCTACTACTAATTGTCAAATAAAATGTAAATTTGTAAAAAATTAACTGTGGACATATATTACTATTTTATTATAGATTAGGAGCAGGTAAAATATATGGTCACTCATTAATAAGTTAAGAAGTATTAAAATGAAGAAATTTGGACCATGAACATTTTACAATAAATATTATTTAACCATTTCTTTAAAAAATTCAGTCTTAAGTGTAAAGTTTATCACTGGTGTCTTTGTGGACTCACAAGTGCATTTCTGTGTAAAGTTTCCCAGCTGCTATAAAAGCTCTTTATAACTATACAGTTCAGAAAATGGTAAAAAGAGAGTTATAAGCTAACTGAATTTTGCCTTCTTCTGTGAATCTTCAAAAAATAATCCCATTTCTGGTCTGAGGTGATATATAGAATCATTTATTTTTGCAAAGAGGATGGTGGATTCTATAGATGGAACTACAGTGGCCATTATAATAAGCTAAGGTTATAGGAATGCACTGTTCTGCATGTGTGAATGACCCACGGACATGGACAACAGGGTGGGGAGTGACTGTGGGAGTGGAGGTGGGCTGGGCAAAGGAGGGCATGGGGGTAAAAATTGGGACAAGTGTAATAGAATAACAATAAAATATTTTTAAAAAGTAATTAGAATTTTATGTGTTCTCTAGAAGGAACAATGGCAAAAGCCCACATTAGGTTGCTTTATTTAAAATGAAAAGCATTTCTGGTCATGTTAATATTCTTTTGTTTCCTCTAGTATTTTTGGAGATTCTGTTATATTTTATTTTGGCTTATCATGTTCATATTCAGCTTGTGTAGCAGGTTATTAAATCAAAGAAAAATTCTTCGTATAGATGTTGGCTTTTGAATTGGCATTTTCTTCTCTTTAGAGATTATACAGGTGAAAGGGATGCTTTCTAAACATCTTTTGTTGGATTTAACATTTTCATGTAGCATGTCAGTATCTGGGCATGTCTGTAGGTATAATGTTTTATATTTTGTATATTTTAATATACCAAAATATTATTATACTAAAAATTGTATTATTTTATTTTAGAAAAATGGCACATAATACCAAATACAGTAGAGTTGTAATAACTGTTGCCCTTAGGCAGTAGTATTGTATAGTGGAGTAATTGTACACATATATGTGTGCAAACAGTGGTATAATGTATGACATACACTCATATACATGCATAATCTCTTCTTTCCATTCAAGGTAAAGAACTGAACTTGAAACCAGGACATGTGCTAGGTTAGATTGATATAAAAAGGAAGAAAATGCAATTCCTGTGTTTGAGTAACTTCCAATCTAATGAAACCAGAACTCATTGTTCTTATGAGTATGATTTTTTTTGGTAAAGAAATTAAAAATCTTTGAGAAGTAAAAAAAGAATTAATAGTATGTTTTCTTGTATTTACCATTTCCCTTTGTTCTGTTACTGGAGAGAACTAGAATTATGCAAACAGATTTTATTTCTTTTAAAGCAGCTGATGTTATTAAAAAATATACTTCACTGTGTGATAATCTCTGAAAAATCACCTATAAGTTAAAAACTTTTATAAAGCACCAGTAAAACTGATTTATCTAAAAAATGTTTTTAAAATCAAGGAATGAGCCCATAATATATATAATATGTTATTGGTCTTTACATATACTATGTTGTCTTAAAGTATAATTTTATCACATTCTCACAAGGCAGATTCAGGCTATGCTTCTGACAATTTTGTTGAATAGTTCTCCAAATGTGGGAATTACATTTGCATGTCTGTGATTTCAGTTATGAGACTTTTTAGAGGATTATTGTACACAGAATTTTCACTTGTCTCCAACTAGTCTTTGGGTATTTTTAAAAATATAGGTTGTGGTTTCTTTGTTGCTTTGCTGCTGTCAGACCTACTACTGCTTTTGATTAATTGCACTAAAGGTGCTATAAAGACTCTAGTACTCCTTTCCAAGTGTCAACACTATCATCTCATAAAATCGGAGTTTTTCTTATCCCTAAGAAATTAAATGACCCTGCCACAGTTATGACATCCGTTAGCCATAAAGAGATTATTACAAGAAATAAATAATATGACCATCATCTCCTAATAAGAATGGTGAAAGCTCAGGGGAAATAACCCTGTTTATGAATCTGAGCCTTGTCGTTTCCACTTTTCCTTCCCCATTGTCTGCATCCGTAGAGCACAGTTGTCTCTGTCCAGACTACTGACTGCAGTTGCCTCCTACCTGGGCCCTCCTTAACTGCAACACAGATCACAGCAACACAGATGCCCTATAATCATGGCAGCGCAGAGCTCCCCTGTATTGTTTTTAATGTAGATATGATCACAGTGATGGCATTATCCTGCTAAAATTATCCAAGCCATGTAAGATCCAGTTCAATTTCAGCAGTTTCATCAGTTTTAAGTCCTGCATGACTGAGCTATCTCATTTGGACTATCTCATTGGCTCATCTAGTTCCACTTGCTCCCTATCCTCTCACATTCTCTGCAGAATGGACTTTTAAATCTACTCATATTTTGTGCTTCAAGAATTCCATATCCTGTTGCTTTGGCAAAAGGTTGTCCAGTCCTCTGCCTTCCCCAACTCTTGCTGATGTTTTTATATGTCCTCCTCATCCTTCAGAGCTCAGCTCACATTTCACTACTTCCTCTTTCCCAAGACTAGATTATTGCCCTGTTATTTACCTTCTTAGTATCCTGCAATTCTACTTTCTACAACTTCTCAGAATTTTGTTAAGTAACTAATAGTGTACATAGTAGTTTAATATCAATCTCCCTGATGAGAACACAAGGGCAATGGTTGTCTTGATCAAAGCTATACCTCCAATGCCCAGTTAGCTGCTCAGTCACTGTTTGATAGATGAATAAATGTTTAAAGAATAACTCATCTGTATCTAACTCAACTTTTATTCTATGATGTTTTATATCCTGCATCTATAATAGATAATTTAGATAGGACTTAGATTTTTTTCATTTATTCATCAGACAATGATAATTCATCTATCATGTGTGTGTTGGGTATATTGTATGTGTTAGGTCTATATTCAAAGTAAAATAAAACAAGTTTATTTTTTTCAGATAATACTTTCCTCTTGGTGGTTTGGACAGGCTTTTAAAGATTCATCATAATTATGGTGTATTAGTGGTTTATAATTCTCATGCTATAGTTGAAAGAATTGAGAATTATTAGTATCACCCTGATCTATATTCACTACTGTGGCCCTCCTAAATCAGATTATCTATTATCATATTCTTTTAGAAATATAAGTTATTGAGTCCCATTTCACTGAATCATAATCGTCAGAGAAGGGGAAAGTGCTGAGGTAGTTTTTAAATAAGTACCACCAGGTAATTCTTCACAACCAGTTTAAAACATTTTTAAAAACATTTGAAAATACTTGGGTTGGCATAATATTAAAGATTATAGCATAAAATTTATTTTAATATAACAGTAATATACTTATATGTAAATATTATTTTTTATTTTCATCATTATTTAATTTACTTTAAATGACTTGCATGAAAAAGAGAATGATTTGTCAAGGAATGATTAAGATCTGGTATGTGAAATTTGGTTTAGGGACTAAACTATATTAAAAATGTAGAGTTTTAGTAGGCATTATAAAATCAAAAATAGATCAAAAAGGCTTTCAATTATTCTTCCACTTTTCACTGAAATAAAATACCATTCCCTTTTTCAGGTGTCCTGATTTTTTTTTTTAATAAATGAAGAGATGAGGGAGATGGATTCATGGTTTTGTTCACAAAACTTCTCTGAAGAATAATACATTTAGAAAGTGTACAGACTTTGTCCTAATACATGAAGAGAAGAACAAATATAAGGAAACAAAAGAATATTAACATGACCAGAAATGCTTTTCATTTTAAATAAAGCAACCTAATGTGGGCTTTTGCCATTGTTCCTGCTAGAGAACACATAAAATTCTAATTACTTTTTAAAAATATTTTATTGTTATTCTATTACACTTGTCCCATTTTTTACCCCCTTTGCCCTCCTTTGCCCAGCCCACCCCCACTCCCACAGTCACTCCCCACCCTGTTGTCCATGTCCGTGGGTCATTCACACATGCAGAACAGTGCATTCCTATAACCTTAGCTTATTATAATGGCTACTGTAGTTCCATCTATAGAATCCACCATCCTCTTTGCAAAAAAAAATGATTCTATATATCACCTCAGACCAGAAATGGGGTTATTTTTGAAGATTCACAGAAGAAGGCAAAATTCAGTTAGCTTATAACTCTCTTTTTACCATTTTCTGAACTGTATAGTTATAAAGAGCTTTTTCCATGAGGGAAAAAGGAACATATGAACACACTCATCCAGTCTCCACTATTTCTACACATTATCACCTGAGATGTATTTCAAGTGTTCTGTGTAAATGTTAAGTATCATTTTATTTTTCATTAAAAATAATAATGAAAATAGACTTAATGCATCTCTTCATGGAAGAAACTGTGGAACAGCATCATAATTTCCAGAAAGTTCTCAGACCTCCATTTTGGAAATGTGTGTGTCAAAGAATATAGATTCGAAGTAGTTCTACCTTTGGAGTATTTATATTCAGGTTCAAGGAAGAGGTTGGCAGAGCATCATTCTATGGCAGAGCAGATTTCTGTTTTGCAACTCCTTCCTTAAAAAAAAAACAACACATCTTTAAAGCTGCCTTCCTCATCTTAAAATATGTATTCCATTTCAAGAGGCTAAGCACCTCCATCCATTCCTCACATGTATTTCTTGATATCACCCCAATATGTCCCTCATCCTCACAAGCTCTCAGTGGTCCTAAATTACTAAAAAATTTAGAAGTGATTAATTACTCTTACATGTAATGGTTGGGTACTCCTTTTCTAATGGATCAGTATTACATAGGATTCTCTGAGTTTGGAAACCACTTCTGATGGGGCAGAGAGCAGGGGTAAAGGGAATGCCCCTGATTTGTACAAGGGCATTCCAATTCCAAGCCTTATAGTATAGCAAGTATTATCTGACAATCATTAGAAAGCACACAGCCCACATAGATTTTTTTATTGGAGAAGCCTCAACCTGTACTACAAGGCCAGAAGAATAGTTTGGAGATAATGTTTATTGCCTGGCTCTATAAAATAGTTCTTGTTTTTAAAATATTTATTCAAGCAGGATGTGTTTAGATATTGTGTTGTCCATTGGGTAAAATGAATTTGATTTCAGACTAACTCACTGTGACTTAAGTGCCTGTTGATTTTCTTCTCATTTTTAGTATTCATGAAACCTCCAAATTGATCAGTTTTCAGCTTTTAGTCAGAACATACTTAAACTTTGACTTGTGATATAAACATATTTTTTCCTTTTGAGAAATATTGTTAGCTATTGCCTTAGTTTAATAAAAAATCTATTTTTATTGGAATTGTCTTTGATTATTCTTCTGTGA
The DNA here is from genome assembly GCA_004027475.1 of Anoura caudifer. Taxonomy (NCBI): domain Eukaryota; kingdom Metazoa; phylum Chordata; class Mammalia; order Chiroptera; family Phyllostomidae; genus Anoura; species Anoura caudifer. The sequence continues at coordinate 2,769 of PVKU01016610.1, read as the reverse complement.
CAATGAAAATTTAATACCCTGTTTTTTGTTTTAGCCCCTTGCCTTGTGAACATTAATCAAGGAATAGAATGGATTTTGGATGACTGTGGAGTATAGGGAATAACAATTAGAATAGTGAAATTAGTAAGTATGAAACAAAGACAACCACTCCTGTTGAAAGACAGAGTGATAATGAACATGTAACATTCCTGAATCTAATTTGGTATATGTTGATTGGTCTGGTATTTAGATAATATAAACACAGACTCTTGAATGACAAAGGAGAATTGTCTTTATTGGCTAATGAAGTATATGAATTTTATATGATAAATTACTGTATGTACTTGGAATCTCAAAGAAGATATCCCTGAAATAATGTAAAAGGTAATGGTCTAGAACACTGCTGTCAAATAGAAATGTAATGCAAGTTACACATGTGATTTAAATTTCTAGAAGACACATTAAAAAAGGGTAAAATGAAACATGTGAAATTCATCTTAATAATATATTTTTCATATAATGGATCTAAAATATTTTTTGACAGATATAAAAATTTAGTGAGATATTTTATGTTACCTTTCCATAGTAAGTTATCAAAATCCGATGTGTATTTTTTTTTAAGGAAAAACTGTGTTTCTCCTCTGTTCTCATTACCGTATTTTGCCATGTGTAATGTACACCCATGCCTCTGGCCCAAACTTCAGGAAAAAATCTTTCATTTTAATTTTTAAATTCAATTTTTATTTATATATTTAGATACTTGTTTGTTGTATTATAAAGGAATTTTAACATTTTTTACCATATTATGGTACAATACATTCTATGTAACAAATAGGTACAAAACACAAGAGCAGATACAAGGTACAAGAAATTTTATGTACTAGTAACAAATTTATACTACCCATGTATAATGCGCTTTCTTATTTTTCCCTGAAAAATTTGGGCAAAAAAGTGTGCATTATACATGGCAAAATACAGTACTTCTGACACCAGGTGTGTGTGTTTTTTTGCTACAAATTTAACTGAATTTCTGACATTAACTGTCTAGAAGTAGTGTCAGATCCCATTGGTTAGGGCTCAGTCCCATAGGGCTGCCCTCATTTCAGAGGTCAATTGCAAGTTTAGATTGCTATCTGTACTTAGACCAGCCAGACACAAATTAGTGGTTCCCACAATCTCCTCTTCAGGTTTGACAGTTTTCTAAAAAGGATCACATAGCTCATGGAAACATCTACTTACATATACCGATCTATTGTAAAAGGACATAACTCAGGAAGAGCCAGATGGATAGGATGCATAGGGCAGGGTATGAGGAAAAGAGTACGGAGATTCCATGTCCTCACTGGGCACATCTGCTTCTCAGCACCTTTGCAGTTCACTGACCACCAGGAAGCTAAACAAGTCTCATTGTTCAAGAGATTTTATGGAGTTTAATCTCCAGCTGCCCCACCCCTTCCCCTTCCTAGAGGTCCATAGTTAGTGCAAAAATTTCCAGCTGTCTGATCACTTTGTCTTTCTGTTGATCAGACCCCATCCTGAGGCTGTGTAGAGGCCTTGCCCTGAGATACCTCATTAGCTTAAACTCAGGTGTGCTCAAAAGGGATTCCTTATGAATAGATGTTCCTGTTGCTCAGGAAATTTCAAGGGTTTTAGGAAACCTGTGCCAGGGACTAGGGACAAAGAACAACAATTCATTTTATTATGCCACAATTTTACATTTACAGCACATCTCAATTGCAATTGACCCTATTTCACATGGTTAATAGCACATATGTGTAGTGGCCATTTTGCCAGATACAGCAGGGATAGACGGAGCACTGGTGTGCTAGCTCTGAGATAGGCAACCCAGTTCATTTTTCATTGCTTTAGTTTCTTCATTTGTGAGACAAATGGGTTAGATAAATGGTTTATGCTATTATTTCCAATATTAAGTTTTGTTATTCTAGAAAGTTATGTTATATAACTTGGGAAATGGCCATGTAATACATTCTTGAAAGGTTTACATAATATAAAGCAATGTAATATTGTAGAATGTGGTATTTTTAATAATAAGGTGCATTGCATCAAGTTACAATTAAACAGTACTCTATGCATCATTATAAAATGCCTTTAATTTCTGAGGAAGATTTAATTTCCTATGTATCTGTAGGTCAGATTGAAGTATATTTTTTGCTCCAGGAGATTAAATAATTTTATTTTTACACGTTTACTTTAGCCTTTTTGTTTTTTCAGGACACTGTTTGATGGCCACGTGCTTTGTCTGATGCTATGTCAGTTTGCTCAGATAATTAACTATTCAGGGCTCAAGTAGTACATATTTGTCAGAAATTGGAGAGTGTGTGGATGATCTGGCAAGGCAGAAAATTTTCTGACAACTGTTCCTTCTTCAGGGAAGGAAAAACACTGGTGTCTTTGCAATTCGTAGGAAGTTTAATTTCTACTATTTTCTGCATTTCTCATTTATATATTACTGCTCTTTAAGAGAGACCTTTATATCTACCTTATAAGGATAACTGCAAAGGTGACCTTCTATTTTGTGCCTGTTGATGGGTTCCCTCACTACATTTTCTATTTCAGGAGAAGGTAGAATTTTTAATATAAGCAATATTGTTTAGATGTCACATTTTTAGTAGTTGTTTATTTAATATGGAAATATGACACATTAGTTGACTTTAACTAAATAACTTACTTTTTGTAAGATTTTGTATGACCATAGGATAAATAAAAATAGGGTGGTTGAAAGAAGTTTGTTGTATGTGAAAATGTTTTATAATGGTTAAATGCTGTATA
>PVKU01016609.1:0-13986 GCA_004027475.1 Anoura caudifer | reverse complement strand
TTACTGTTCTGTGATACAATTAGTTCAGTGTATCTATTTCTGAACTGAGTGTCAAACCACAATGCAGTTTGACCGCTAGGCATGGGGTTTATTTTTACACGTACAATTTGGTATAGAAAAATTTTAAAACAGCTCCCAACTTTTAGGCAAAACCAAACCTGCTGATTTTCCAGGTGGATTATACTGGAAAACTTTCTTATCCCCATCTTCAGTATTAAATACACACACGCACTCTCACGATTTAAATCTTGAGACCAATTTCTTCATCTTCATAATAAAAAAATTGGACTACATTCTACTTTTCCTTTTTCAAAATAAAAATAGATTTTTATTATGAAAATAATTCATGGTTTTAGATAGAAAAGAGAAAGGTTTAAAATAAGTGATTATCATATCCTAAATTGGAAATTATTATACATATCTTTTTATATATTCTTTCAGATATGCTAGGCATATATGTAAATATACACTTACCTATTTTTGTAAATGATCTTATGTTATATTTCTGTTTGATAACATATTCTACTTCTAATACTAAAAATACTGCTGAAAAATAATATCTTCTAGTATCTTTTCTCTTTCTATGTCATACATTATATAATTTAGCACTAATTAGTGACTTAAATTATTTTGTTTTCAGTTTTATGAATAATTCTGTGATGGTCATTGTTATATAGGTCTTCTAAACATTTATTCAATTGTTTTTGAATGTCTTCATGCAAATAAATTTTCCATTTCAAAAAATACACATATTCTAAATTTAAGTGTGTATGAATTTTGAATCATTTCATCAAGTTCTGTTGGAATTTTGATTGGGATCTCATTAACTTTGTAGATTGGCTTAAGAGGAATCCATACCTTCGCTCCTTCAACAGGTACGCATTGAGCGCCAGGCTCTAGAAGTGCGGTGGACAACCCAAAGAGCTTGTGATGATGGCATATTTGCAGAAGAGGCAAACCAGCCAGCACGTAGATACATAATGTGAAGTCAGGAGATGCTGGGTGATCTGAACAAAAGGTAAGGCAGAGAAAGAGGCAAACGATGACGACATAATGTTGTACATAGGATGAGATGAAGGTTGGTGCTAGTTCAGGCTGCCTTGGGAACATGTATAGATGAACAGAAAAATATAAACATCTCCAACTAAGCCCCCATTTTGGGCTCTGTTTCTGAAGTGTGTCAGGTGGCTTCTGATCCAAGAGAGAAAATGTATTCAGCATTATCCTTTTCAGAAGGGAGGGCAAAGAATCCAGCCCCCCAGCTTCTCTGGACCCATTACCATCAAATAACCTTTAATTGTGGTGAATATTCTTACTTTACTGCTGTTGTTCTATTGTATCCTTTTCCTGATACAAACCACAAGCAGCATGCATTCCTGATAAAATGGCCCTTGGTCACACAAGTGCAGTGCACACTGAGTTTAATCCCATTTGGAAAAATGGGCCACCTTACCTGCAACAGAGCCGTCCACCTGCCCTCCCAGTCCATGGTCCAGCATGCTGAATGGGGTCTCTTCCAGACACTGTCTGCATTGCCCAGGAAACTACAATCACTGTGCTTCCTTGAGATTTGGGGCATTGAGTTGCCTCTCTTATAAGCACCATCCCAGTCCCCCAGCCAATTGCAAGAACTTGGCACTTCTTTCCCATCATGTTGCTCACATGCTAAATGGAGGGTAAGAGCTCAAGGGACTTAGAATCTGTAGTGTCAGAAGGTCATTATATGGTACTGAGCCAAGATGATGACAAAAATAGTATGAAGGGGGTGCCAGGGATACAAGTAAGGAAATCATCAAAGAACTAGAGAGAGACCTAGAGGTCTGTGGATAACCGCAGCAAGCAGGGCTTGTATGGTCTGAGAGTGCAAGATTCAAAGCCACAGACATGAGGAGGAGGGACAGACAATGCTTAGGCAGCAAGGGGAACCCCACCTCTAGGCTCGGAGCAGGAGGGCATGTGAGTGAGGGAGCCATGGTTCAGCAGAGGAACACCAGGGTGCTGTGACTGGAGGGCCATGCCATAGCCCCTGGGTGGTTGAGGACCAGAGTGGTCCAGGCCTTGACTGGCACTCGAGGCCCTGATGGAGGGCCCATGCATTGGCTCAGTGATATGTCTCATACCTGAAAGCAGCACGTGCTCATTCAGTCTCTGTGGAATGGTAAATGAACACATGGCCCTCTAGCCCTAAAGCTGGGGTGAAGCCATTTCTCAGCATACTGTCCTTCACAGAGTATCCTGGGGCCAAGCCCTGTGTCTGAATATTGGACAGTCTGCACTACATCAGAGTGGATGGGTAGAGGCCAGCTCTGAATTGGGGGTCCACCTGGGAGACTGGAGGTATGGGGGGAAGCAAATTACAAACCAGAGCTGGGGACAAGGCTGGAAGGGGCAAGAGGGGTGGGGTGGTAGGAAAACAAAGAGAGATAGGATGTGGGTTTATAATGGGGTCATTGAGGACTGAGACTTTACACATTTCACATGTGCTCATGGGGCTTGCACTTGCAAGTCTTAAATCCTGTCACTGGTATGTTCAACACGCTGGATTGTGATACCAGTGACACTTGATCAGGGGCACAAACCCATCAGCACTTGAATCATTGGGTGTCATCTTCTTGAGCCCCTGGCTGACCGCTGCTGCAGGCCCTAGACAGTCTCTCTTTTGGTTAGAAATGAACAATATTACATGGAGTCCTAGCAGATTCCAGAGACATGTGGGCATCTTGCTGAGTTCTAGGTTGGCCTGACCCTGCTGAAGTTGAATGAATATAGCCTCTGGGGGCAGAGGTCCTACAAGCATGGAAATAGTAGTATAACAAGGGCCTGATGTTTTTTTCTTGTTTTATTTTTTGGGTTTTTTTTTTTTTTTTTTTGCTCACATTTACCTTCTCATTTTTATCATGTGAATAATTAGGACATCAAATTTAAGTGTCATTTAGATGCATGTCAAGCATGAAATTAATACAGTAGAGCTGATGTCCCATATTTTAGCTAAGTGTTGGTGTTCGCAGAAGTTTTAAAACATAGCTTCAAATTCTTTGACACATCCATCACTAAGTGGTAGAGGCTCTGGCCCCAGCTGGGTAACTCAGTTGGTTAGAGCATCATCCCCATACACCAAGTTTGCAGGTTCAATCCTGGGTCAGGGCACATGCAAGAATCAACCGATAAAAGCATAAATACATGGAAAACAAATCAATGTCTGTCCGTCTGTCTCTCTCTCTCTCCCTTCCTCTGTAAAAATCAGTAAATTAATAGTAAAATAGAAAACAGGTAGGGGCTCTGGCTCCCCAATGTGAGGGTGGGTTGGTTACTGCTTCCACCATGAGGGTAGGGTGAAGTGGAGCTAAGTGACCTGAGGCTAGGTCATGATAGGCCATAAAGCTTCTACCTTGTTCATTAGGAAGATCTTGGTGCTGGGAGCCACCACACAAGGCTTCCAAGTGCACAAGGCCACCATGGACAAACCTCACTTCGGTGCTCTGCTCTGTCACCCTAGTCCTCACATCATGCTAGCAGAACATCAGTGACATGTGGGAAAGGCCAGATCACGTGGTTTCGCAGGGCATATGAGCTCTATCACAACTACTCTGTTGTTATTGCACAAAAGTAGCCATTGATAATATGCACAGGAAGATTTGCTTTTATGTTTAGGTGCTTCTATTTTGGGTGCACAAATGTTTACAAGAGTTATATGCTCTTAGCAGTGGGCTGGAATGGGAGCAAAAGACAGAAAACTGTACAAGAACAACAATTAAAATAAAATTTAAAAAATTTTTAAAAAGTTACATGCTCTTGTTGGATTTTTCCCTTTATTATTATTTAGTGATCTTCTTTGTCCCTTACTATATCTTTTGTTTTAAAGTCTATTTTGTCAGATATACATATTGCTACCTTAGCTTTTTTTAAAAAAATTCTATTTACATGAAATATCTTTTTTCATACCTTTACTTTTAGTGTATGTGTATATTTCATTCTGAGGTGGGTCACGTGTAGACAGCTTATACACGGGTCTTATTTTCTTATGCATCCAGCCACCCTGTGTCTTTTGCTTGGAGCATTTAAGCCATTTATATTTAAAGTGATTATGGATAGGTATGTATTCATTGTCATTTTAGTCTTTAAATATGTTTCTATTTCTTTCTTTTTATTAAAGAAGACCTTTTAAGAGTTCTTCTAACACTGATTTGGTGTAATGAAATCCTTTAGCTTTTTCTTGTCTGGAAAACACTTTATTTCTCCTTCAATTTTAAATGATAGCTTTGCTGGGTAGGGTAGTCTTCATTGTATGTAGGGTAATCTTCATTGTATGTCCTTGCTTCTCATAGCTTTGAATATTATGTGTCAATCCCTTCTCATCTGAAATGTTTCTGTTGACAAATCAGCTGATAGACATATGGGAGCTCCCTTGTGCTGTCTTTCTCTTGCTGCTTTTAAGAGCTCCTCTTTGTCTTTAACCTTTGGCATTTTAATTATGATGTATGTTGGGGTAGGCCTCTTTGGATTCATCTTGCTTTGGAATCTCTGGGCTTCCTGGACTTGTGTGTCTTTTTCCCTCACAAGGTTAGGGAAGTTTTCAGTCATTATTTCTTCCAATAGTTTCTTCATCCCTTGCCCTCTCTCTTCTCCTTATGGTGCCCCCATGATACAGATGCTGTCATGCTTCATGTTGTCCCAAAGGTCCCTTAAACTATTCTCATTTCTTTAAATTCCTTTTCTTTTTGCTGCTCTAATTGGCTGTTTTCTGCTATGCTGCTTCCAAATCATGCATTCAGTCCTTTGCTTCATCCACCTGACTGTTTATTCCTTCTAATGTGGTCTTCATTTCTGAGTCTTTTTTATGGTTTCTATGTCCTATTTCATACTTGTTACCTCTGTGTTTAAGTTCTCACTAATTTTATCAAATCTTCCTTTAAGTTCCTTGAGCATTCTTTATATATGTATATTGTTGTAAACAAATCAACAAAAAACACATGTTGGAAAGGATGTGGAGAAAAGGGAACCCTGCTGGTGGGAATGCAGACTGGTGCAGCCACTGTGGAAACAGTATGGAATTTCCTCAGAAAACTTAAAATGGAACTGCCTTTTGACTTAGCAATTCCACTGCTGGGATTATACTCTAAGAATCCTGAAACACCAATCATTGAGCATACTTATAACCGTTACTTTGAACTCTGTGTATAATGGATTGCTTGTCTCCACTTCATTTAGTTTTTTTCTTTCTGAAAATATCTCTTATTCTTTCATTGGGGCATGCTTCTTTGTCTCCCTATTTTGACTGCTTCTTTGTATTTGTTTCTATGTAGTAGATGGCTCTGCTATGACTTCCAGTCTTGTTAGGGGGCCCCATGTAGTAGGTGTCCTATGGGATCCAGTAGCACAGTCCTCGTGATCACCTGAGCTGGGTGCTCCAGGAATGTCCGTTCTGTGGGTTATATGGAACCTCTTTCTGTAATTGAGTCTTGATTGCTATTGGCCCATGCATACATGCGATTGACCCTCAGACTGTCTATCAGCATAAATCCTGACGCTGCTGTGCAGGTACTGACCACATGAAGCAGAATTTGCCTCAGCAGGGCCTGGCACCTGCCAAGATCTTTCTTTGGATATGCTGCTTGTGAAGCTAATTGGGTCCTGCTCTGATGTTTTCTGAAGCTGCCCACTGGGTACGTTGGCTCTTGGGACTCTTGGGAGGGATTCTGTTGCTAGCCAATGTCAGACACTGACTTTCACTGGCCCTAGGAAACCTATTTGGAGCTACAAAGTGATCCACAATTTGTGGCTGCCTCTGCTGGGGCTGGGTGAGCACAGGAAGAATCAAGCTGTGCACCAAGGAAGGCTTTTACCAGCACTTACCTGGGGGCAGATCAGCCATGGTCACATGGTCTCAAGATCTGCCTCCACCTGCCTCTGCATTCCAGCTGCTTATTAGTTTCAGTCACTGAAAGAGTCCCTAGTTGTATTCAAGTTGCATGAGGCAGATTCTCAGTGGGTTTCCAGGTAGGAGCAAGTGGTGCTCACCAGATTGATACAGTTCAAACTGGGTGTCAGTGTTGGGTCTGAAGTCACTCAGCAATTGTCCCAGAGTATACCAGGTCTAGCTGCCACTTGCAGAAATATACACCTTTGAGAAATATACAAGGGACCAAGACCTAGCTTCTTTGTAAGAGTGGAATTAAAATGTCAAAACAAGCCACATTGTAGGACTTAAGGTGTCCAAGATCCATAGTCTGAGACCAGCTGTGAGAGCTCAAGGGCTCTGCAGAGCATCTGTGGGTTCTCAGAGGCCAGGGAGCTGCTTCCTTCTGTGGGCAGTTCCTGGGTTACCTGGGATGCAGTGGGGGATTGAGAATATGGCAGGGTCATGAAGCTGAGGTCCTGTCACTGCATGATGAAAAGTTTAGCCTCCTCACGCATGGCTCATCCTAGAAGATGCCTCCCTCCATTTCCTTCCTAAGAGAACTACAGTTCTGTTCAGATGTTCAACAGGATATGCATGTTCACTGGCTGCTCAGGCAGCACTGTCCTGGCCTTCTGCCCCAAGGCCTGGTTGAGCAGGCTGGTTGGGGTGCAGGGGAGGGCAGGTGGGCAGATAAAATTCCTGTGGTGGGTTGAAAATTCTATCAGAAACTTTAAGGCCTTTATTTTTAAATATTGTTTTCTGTGTTCTGCTCCCACAGTAGAACTAAGCAGCCAAAGTGAATGCTTAGCAAACTCTTGAAAAAAATCAGTTCTGCCTTGCACCAGTGCCTGATGACACCAGGACTGTGACAGAGGAAACTCTGGGAATGAGTAAGACTCTCCTCTCCCATCAGTGTCACACCATCCTGGCCATGATTCTGCCTGGACAGCTGACCACTGCTGGAAACCTTAAGGCATTTAGACTCGAGAATGACATGATCTGATTTATATATTTTTTTAATTTTTATTAGCTTTTAATTTTTTTACTCTTTCAATTAGAGTTGACATTCAATATTAGTTTCAAGTGTGCAGTATAGTCATTAATATTTATATAACTTACAAAATGATTCCCCCAGTAAGTCTAGTATGAGCCTCCTTTTAAAAGCATATTAATCCTGTTCATGAGGCCTCTACCCTCGTGACATAGCCACCCTCAAAGACTCCCACCTTTTATTTATTTTTTATTGAATTTATTGGGGTGACATAGGTTAAGAAAATTATATAGGTTTCAGGTATAGATCTCTATAATGTATCATCTGTATATTGTATTGTGTGTTCACCACCCCAAGTCAAGTCTCCTTCCATCACCATTAATTCGTCCTATACCATCTTCTACCTCCCCCCCTCCCTTTGCCCTCTGGAGACCACTCAGCGATTTGACATTTGGATGGTTTTGAAAGTGTCTTGAGAACAAAAGTAGGATTTAGACAGATGAAGAGGGTGAGATATGCTTCAGAAACAGAGAGTGGCCTGGTTTGCACATTACCACATGATCTGCAAGTACAAAGAGATTCCACTGCACTTCACTTCATTTTCTTTTTTTTTATTTTTAAGTATATTTTATAGATTATACTGTTACAGTTGTCCCATTCTTTTATTCCCCTTTATCCTCCTTCTGCCCTGTACCCCCCAACCCTCTGGCATTCCCCCCCTTAGTTCATGTCCGTGGGTTGTACATAGAAGTTTGACTTCTCTGTTTCCTGTATCATTCTTAACCTCTCCCCATCTATTTTATGCCTACCAATTATGCTACTTCTTCCCTGTACCTTCTCCCCTCATTCTTCCTCTCCCTCTCCCCACTGAAAACCCTCCATGTGATCTTCATTTCTCTGATTCTGTTTCTATGTTAGTTGTTTGCTTAGTTTTAGTTTTAGTTTTTTTAATTGAGTTGTTGATAGTTATGAGTTTGTTGTCATTTTATTGTTCATACCTTTTGATCTTCTTCTACTTCTTAGATAAGTCCCTTTAACATTTCATATAATACGGGCTTGGTGATGATGAACTCCTTTAACTTGACCTTATCTGGGAAGCACTTTATCTGACTTTCCATTCTAAATGATAGCTTTGCTGGGTAGAGCAATTTTGGCCATAGGTCCCTGCTTTTCATGAATTCAAATACTTCTTTTCAGCCCCTTCTTGCCTGCAAAGTTTCTTTTGAGAAATCAGCTGCAGGTCTTATGGGCACTCCTTTGTAGGTAACTGTCTTCCTTTCCTTTTGCTGCTGTTAAGATTCTCTCTTTACCTTTAATCTTGGGTAACTCAATGATGATGTGCCTTGGTGTGTTCTCTCTTGGGTCCAATATCTTTGGGACTCTCTGGGCTTTCTAGACTTCCTGGAAGTCTATTTCCTTTGCCAGGTTGGGGAGGTTTTTCTGCATTATTTATTCAAATAAATTTTCAAATTCTTGCTCTTGTTCTTCTCCTTCCAGCATCCCTATGATTTGGATGTTAGAGTGCTTAAAGTTGTCCTGGAGGTTCCTAAGCCTTTCCTCACTTTTTTGAATTCTTGTTTCTTCATTCTCTTCCAGGTGGATGTTTATTTCTTCCTTTTATTCCAAATCATTGATTTGAGTCCTGGTTTCTTTCCCTTCATTGTTGGTTCCCTGTATATTTTGCTTTGTTTCACTTTGAGTAACCTTCATTTCTTCCTTCATTTTGTGACCAAGCTCAATCAGTTCTGTGAGCATTCTGATTACCAGTGTTTTGAACTCTGCATCAGATGAATTGTCTTATCTCCTCATTGCTTAGCTCTTTTTCTGGATTTTTGATCTGTTCTTTCATTTGGACCATTTTTCTTTGTCTCTGTGCACCTGTTATGTTGTAAGGGGGTGGGACCTTAGGTATTTGCCAGATCTGGGCAACCCTCTTTGCTGTGTTCTGGTACTCTCTGTGGGGGAGGGGTCAGAGAGGGAACAATGCCACTCACTTGCTCTGCTCTGGCCCCACTTTCCAACAAACTGTCCTGTGAGACTGGGAGTTTCTCCCACTGTGCCAACCCCTGAAGTATTTTACAGCTAGCTTTGAGTCCTTAGTTTCCTGTTCAGCCAGCCCGACCTCACCCGTGATCCACCGCCTTGCCATGCGTCCTCTGCCATTAGTTGCCCGTCTCCCATCTCTGCCCCTCCTACCAATCTTGGTGAATGTTTCTGTAACTCCTTGGTTGTTGGAGTTCCATGCAGTTTAATTTTTCTGGCACTTCTGGTTGTTTATTGTTCATAAATTGGTTGTTATCCTTCTTTTTGTTGTGTGAAGAAGCAAAGTACTTCTGCCTAAGCCCCCATCTTGGACAGAACTCAGACTCACTTCACTTTCTTGTAAGAGTTTTTAGTCTAAAGTGAATAGTAATTTCATTCCTTTAAAAGGACCTGGTATGCACTTATAAATTTGACTGCTTCAGACATTGTTTCATCTGCTTTTTCAAATTTCCTAGTCAACCGGTAAAAGAGGAGAATTAAGTTGTGGCTGGGTGTTTCTTAAATGTTTTGATGCCAGTGGAATTCCTATTCTAGCAAAGTAAGCTGGCTATGTATTGCTTCCAAATGGGTAATTTTGTAGAAATTCATTTTTTAGATTCTAGATACCTCAGGTTGATTTTATGTTCTTTTTATTTTATTTTTTAATTTTATTTTAATTGTTCTTATACAGTTTTCTGTTTTCTACTCCCATCCCATCCCACCACCCCAGCCCTCTCCAGCTCCCTCCCATTTCCAACCCCCCCCCAGCTTTTGTCCATGTGTCTTTCATACTTGTTGCTCTAGTCCCTTCCCCTCTTCCCTGGATATTCCTATCCCTCTCCTCTCTTGTTCTCAATTTCAGTGTCTTTGGTTTTATTATGCTTGTTTTTTGTTTATTTTTATTAGGTTCCTGTTAAATGTGAGATCATATGGTATTTGTCTTTCACATCCTGGCTTATTTTGCTTAGCATAATGCTCTCCAGTTCCATCCATGCTGTCGCAAAGGGTAGGAGCTCCTTCTTTCTTTCTGCTGCATAGAATCCCATTGTGTAAATGTGCCATAGTTTCTTGATCCATTCATTTACTGATGGGCACCTAGGTGCCAAACATTTGGCTTCCAACATTTGGCTATTGTAAATTGTGCTGCTATGAACATTGGGGTGCATAGGTTCTTTTGGATGGTGTTTCAGGGTTTCTAGGATATAATCCTAGCAGTGGAATTGTTGGGTCAAAAGGTAGGTCCATTTTTAGTTTTCTTAGAAAATTCCATACTGCTTTCCATAGTGGTTGTACCATTCTGCAATCCCACCAACAGTGCACTAGGGTCCCCTTTTCTCCACAACCTCTCCAACACTTGTTGTTTGTTGCTTTGTTTATGATGGCCATTCTGACTGGTGTGAGGTGGTGTATCATTGTGGTTTTAATTTGCATCTCTCTGATAGCTAGCAATATCAAGCATCTTTTCATGTGTTTCTGGATCTTCTGTATGTCCTCCTTGGAGAAGTGTCTGTTCAAGTCTTTTGCCCATTTTTTAATTGGGTTGCTTATCTTCTTAGAGTGGAGTCGTAAGTTCTTTATATATTTTGGAGATTAAACCCTTGTCTAAGGTATCATTGGCAAATATGTTTTCCCATATAGTTGGTTCTCTTTTTATTTTAATACTGTTTTCTTTAGCCATGCAGAAGCTTTTCATTTTGATGCGATCCCATTTGTTTATTCTTTCCTTTATGTCCATTGCTTTAGGGGACATATCAGTAAAAATGTTGCTGCGTGAAATGTCTGAGATTTTCCTGCCTACGTTCTCCTCTAGGACTTTAATGGTGTCACAGCTTATATTTAAATCTTTTTGTCCACCTTGAATTTATTTTTGTGTATGGTGTAAGTTGGTGTTCAAGTTTCATTTTTTTGCATGTAGCTGTCCAGTTCTCCCAACACCACTTGTTGAAGAGTACGTTCTTTTTAAAAAATATATATTTTATTGATTATGCTATTACAGTTGTCCCTTTTTCCTCCCATTTATTCCCCTCTGCCCTGCAACCCCACCCACCCACCTTGCCACCCCTCCTTAGTTCATGCCCATAGGTCATACACATAAGTTCTTTGGTTTCTACATTCCCTATACTATTCTTAATCCCCCTTGTCTATTTTGTACCCACCATTTATGCTTCTTATTCCCTGTACCTTTTTCCCCATTCTCCCCACCCCTCCCTGCTGATAACCCCCCTTGTAATCTCTATTTCTGTGCTTTTGTTCCTGTTCTACTTATTTGCTTAGTTTGGTTTTTTTTGTTTTAAGATTCAGTTATTGGTAGTTGTGAGTTTGTTGTCATTTTATTCTTCATATTTTTGATCATTTTGTTTTTCTTAGATGAGTCCCTTAACATGTCATATAATAAGGGTTTAGTGATGATGAACTCCTTTAACTTGACCTTACCGGGGAAGCACTTCATCTGCCCTTCCATTCTAAATGATAGCTTTGCTGGATAGAGTAATTTTGTATGTAGATCCTTTCTTTTCATGACTTTGAATACTTCCTTCCAACTCCTTCTTGCCTGCAAGGTTTCTTTTGAGAAATCAGCTGATACTGTTATGGGAACTCCTTTGTAGGTAACTGTCTCCTTTTCTACTACTGCTTTTAAGAGTCTCTGTTATGATAATTTCCTAACTTCTGTTTCTGATATTTCATTGTTGATGTACAAAAGTGCCTTCAATTTCTGAATATTGACTTTATATCCTGTTGTTTTGCCAAATTCACTTATTAGGTCAAGTATTTTTTTGGTGGAGTCTATGGGATTTTTTATGTACACTGTCATGTCACCCTCAAACAATGACAGTTTTGCTTCCTCCTTTCCAATTTGTATGCCTTTATTTCTTTTTTTTGTCTGATTGTTGTTTATAGGACTTCCAATACTGTGTTGAATAGAAGTGGTGAAAGTGAACAATCTTTTCTTCTTCCTGATCTTAGTGGAAAAGATTTTAGTTTTTGCCCATTGAGTATGATGTTGACTGTAGGTTTTTTGTATATGGTCTTTATTACCTAACCAAGGAGGGAAAAGACCTGTACTCAGAAAACTACATAACACTGAAGAAAGAAATTAAGGAAGACACAAACAAATGGAAGCATGTACTGTGTTCATGGATTGGGAGAATTAACATCATCAAAATATCCATACTACCCAAAGCAATTTATAAATTCAACACAATCCCTATTAAAATACCAATGACATATTTCACAGATATAGAACAAACATTTCAAAAAATTATATGGAGTCATAAATAACCCTGAATAGCTGCAGCAATTTTGAGAAAGAAGAACAAAGTAGGAGGGATCACAATACCTGATATCAAACTATATTACAAGGCCACAGAAATAAAAAAATTGTGGTACCAGCATAAGAACAGAAACATAGATCAATAGAACAGAATAGAGAGCCCAGAAATAAAACAAAGTCTCTATGGTAAATTAACTTTCAACAAAGGGGGTTAGAAGCATAAAATGTAGTAAAAATAGCCTCTTCAACAAACGGTGTTGGGAGATCTGGACAGCTACATGCAAAAAAATGAAACTCGATCATCAACTTACACCATACACAAAAATAAACTCAAGATGGATAAAAGATTTAAATATAAGTCATGACACCTTAAAAGTCCTAGAGGAGAACATATGCAGGAAAATCTCAGATATTTCACCCAGCAATATTTTCACCAATATGTCTCCTAGAGCAAGGGACATAAACAAAAGAATAAACAAAGAGGACTTCATGAAAATAAAAAGCTTCTGCACAGCTAAAGAAAACACCAGCAAAATGAAAAAAGAACCAACTGTATGGGAAAACATATTTGCCAATGATAGCTTAGATAAGAGTTTGATCTCCAAAATACATAAAGAACTCACATGACTCCACTCCAGGAAGACAAATAACCCAATAAAACAATGGGCAAAGGACCTGAACAAGCACTTTTCCAAGGAGGACATACAGAAGGCCCAGAGTCATATGAAAGGATGCTCAGCATCACTACCCATCAGAGAGATGCAAATTAAAACCACAATGAAATTCCACTTCACATCAGTCAGAATGGCCATCATAACCAAATGAACAAACAACAAGTGTTGGAGAGGTTGTGGAGAAAAGGAAACCCTAGTGCACTGTTGATGGGAATGCATATTGGTACAGCCACTGTGGAAAACAGTATGGAATTTCCTCAGAACACTGAAAGTTGAACTGCTTTTTGATCCAGCAGTTCCATTGCTGGTGCTATACCCTAAGAATTCTGAAACACAAATTCAAAAGAGCCTATGCACCCCAATATTCATAGAAGCACAATTTACAATAGCCAAGTGCTGGTAGCAACCTAAGTGCCCATCAGTAAATGAGTGGATCAAAAAGCTATGGTACATTTACACAATGGAATACTACACAGCGTGAAAAAATGAAGGAAATCGTACCCTTTTGTGACAGCATGGATGGATCTGGAGAGCATTATGCTAAGTGAAACAAGCCAGGTGGTGAAAGACAAATACCATATTATCTCACCTATAAGTGGAACTTAATCAACAAAACAAACAAGCAAGCAAAATATAACCAGAGACATTGAAATTAAGAACAAACTGACAGTAAGCAGAGGGGAGATGGGAGGGGATATTGGTGGGATTAGGGGAAGGGTTGTCAAGGAACAACCATAAAGGACACCTGGACAAAGCAAAAGGGGGTAGGATCAAGGGTGGGAGGTGGGTATGGCTGGGGTTGGAGGAAAATGGAGAAAACTGTACTTGAACAACAACAATAAAAATTCTTTTAAATGTCATTCAACATCAAAATCTTAGTTATCATAGCCATGTGCCTATTTTCTTGGTAGCACACATGAGACGCTACTCTAGGTAATGAGGAAGTATGAGGACCCTCCTTTGCTCCTCCTCATTGAACACTGAGCTGCGTTAATAAGCCGGCTAACTCAGAGGTTGTCTGTTGCTAGTCAGATTGTGCAGACATTTGAAGTTGTGTTGTATATTCCAGGCTGCCCTCCAGAAATACCGAGCACCTTCATTTAATGTGCTCACTGCCCAGGCACAGTGA